>RJWH01004405.1:0-46571 GCA_004363575.1 Solenodon paradoxus
GAGGAGAAAGAAGGGGGGAGGAAAAGAACGGTTAGGGCCAAGAGGCTGGAGACTGGAAGTGAAAGACAGTAAGGAGAAGGGGAGAGGAGTAATGGCGAACGAAAGGGGTTGGAAAAGGAGAAAGAAGGGAGAAGGCACTGGAGAGTTAGAAGAGGAGGAACAGAGAGGAGGGAAGGGCGGTGGGAGGAGGGTGAGAGGAAAAAGAGGGGGGAAAGGAAGAGGGGCCGAGGAGGAGAGAGGCCAGGACGGCGGGAGGCGGGGCGCAGGCACTGACGCGGGGCGGCTTCCGGGCGCCCCCCCACCCCGGGTGGTTCCCGCCGCCTCTTGCCTTGTATGGTCCGAGGACGCGGCTTCCCGGGGGCCCCGCCCCGACGCGGCCGCGGCCCACTCGCACTGGCCCGGCGACCCCGGCCCGGCCTCGCCCAGAGCTGCCCAGATCCCGTAAGCCCCAACTCCTCGGACCCCGCCCGGCCAAGTTCTATGGTTCTGGGGTTCTCGGGTCCCGGAAAGCCCGGACCGACAATTCTGACTCCTGAACGTTGAGAGACAGTAAGGGTCAAAAATTCTAAACAGTCCCAGAGAGGTACTGGATTCCAAACTGTTCAGATGCGCGAATCCTGGGATCTTGAAGCCGCCTCCTCCCAGGAGTCTGGAAATCCGACCGCCCCTGACTCACGTCGAGGAAGGCGGGTGCAGGGACCCCAGGGCGCCCCGGGTCCGGGAAGCCCCTCACCCCGCCCGCAGCGCCAGGCCCGCCCCCGCCCGCCCTGGGCTCGCGATCCGGCACATTCCGTCCTCCGGGCCTGCCCCTCCCTCCTCCCGCGGCCCCGTGGGGACGGAAACATCCCGTCCTCGCCCGCCCGCGCCCGGCCGGCCGCCCGCGCGCCAGGTTAAGGAGCCCGACTGTACGCGAGCGCCGGCGCCCCCCACGCCCCGGGAACTAGCTCTCCAGGTTCCTACCGGGTGACCTCACCTGGCCCCGCCCCCTCAGGTGAACGGCAGGCCCAGGTGACGTCACTTCCTGCCAGGTAAGCGCGGCCGGCGACTTAGCACCGGGAAGGTTTGGGGGCGTGATCGGTGGACGCTACCCTGCTTTAAAAAAACGGTACACCATCCTCCCCACTCCTCACTGCCTCTCGACGGCCAAAAAAGCCAGGATTCCAGTTTACACTCGATTCTTTTTATTTAAAAATTCCAAAAAACACAAAAATAAACTCTGCCGATAATATATTACTTAATATATTATAGTATACTTATAATAATTAATCTTTCCAATATTACAAAAAAGAGGGCAAATACAAGGGGAGCAGACGACCCAATATACATAAATACTATAAAATCTTCTAGAATAAATAAAAGTCGTCATAAATAAAGGGCCCAACGGCTGGGGACAGGGAGGGGAAAAGGGATTTGGCAATGGCTTTGGCTACTTTATTTTGGAGGGAAATTTGAGCACCAGGATTTCCCCTTGGGGAAGACTCCAGTCACCAGAAACTGAACCTCAGGGGTCAGGAAGTTGGGCAAAGAGGGCCTGTTATTCACAGCACTGGGCAGAGGAGAGGTGGGGTGGGGAGAGGATTCACTACCTCCCTCGAGTTTGCTACATCTTTGTTTGAAGGACCCCAGAAAACACCCCTTTCCCCAACACTGAAACACTGAGCTTGTACACTGGGGCCTGCCCCAGCAGGAGGTCAGGGAATGGGTTAATGCATTTTTGGGAGGCTACTTAACAGCCCCCATTTCCCCACAGCCCCGGGGCCCCCAGCCCACAGAAGAAATGGCCCCCCCTTGACATCCAGCTGATCTGTACTGGGCAGTCACTCAGAAACAGAGATTCGATTGAAGATGGGGAGTCGGCGGGGGGCTGCAGGGGGCTGGGATGGCCCCAAAACCCCAGCGTCAAACACAGGAGAGTCGGACCCCCCCAAGCTGCTGCCACTGCTGGCGTATTCATCGGGATCAGATCCCAGGGAGTGTGCGGAGGGGCTCCGAGCCAGGCCCCCCAGGGGACCCCAGACGTTGCTGGGAGTGGCCCTTCGGCAGGAGGGGCAACAGGCTGGGGTGGGGTCCCTTCTGGTCAAGGGAGTCCCAGGAGCAGCAGAGAAGGCAGAGGGTGAAAGTGGAAGGTCCCCAGGGGGCGGAGGTGGGGAGCTAGAGGGGGAGAAGGAGGAGCATGAGGACAGCGAAGGGCCGGCGAGGCCCGCGGGTGGCGGAGAGGCTCTGCGGCCAGAGGGCAGGCCAGAGAAGCTGATGCTCTGGCGGAGAATATGGGGGTGCCCGGGGGCGGCCTGGTCCTCGCTGGGGTTGTGGATGAAGTGGCAACGGGAGCCGTAGGGGCAGCGGCCCTGGAGGTAGAACTTGTGGCAGAGCTCCGTCTTGTACTTGGGATGGCGACTGGCCTGGCGCAGCTCGCCCAGGCCATGGGCAAACTGGCACTTAGCCCCGTAGCGGCAGCGCCCGCTTTCTGAGAAGGTCCGGCACAGCTCTGTCTTGTAGCGGGAGGAGGCAGCGGGAGTGGAAGTAGGCGAGGTGGGCGAGGGCGACAGCTCCGGGCCTGGGCGGGGAGGCAGAGGTGCAAAGCCTGGGGGTGGGGGCACCCAGCCACAGCTACGACCCTCCACCAGGCTGGTGGAGCGGCCGGGCGGGCGGGCAGCCACCCCAGCAGGGCTGGGGTCTGGTGAGCCAAGGCTCCAAGGTCCGGAGGAAACCCAGCCCGGGCTGGTCTCCGTCTCGCCGTGGTCGGAAGGCAGGTCAGGGCTCAGTGACAGGAGGCTCTGTAGGAATAGGAATCGGTTAAGACACCGCAAATGCAAGAGGACGCTCCGCCCCAGCTGCAGGGCACCTAGGAGCTTGCCAGTCCGGTTTGTGGGGTGCGCGCCTGAGCCCCGCCCGCCCGCAGAAACCCACAGGTGCCGGATCACAGGGATCCCGATTTGGAGGTTGAGTATTCGCAACTGAAACCTATCCCGAGGGACTCAGGAATCCCGGTTTCCCTGGCGGGATCAAGAGGGGACCCCATAAAGTCAGGAGACAGTCCGATCCTGTGCCTTTGGGCCTCTTGGGGTCTGACCCCGGCTTTGGCTTCTCCAGTTTCAGAACTGGAGGTGCCGGGAGTTAACCCAGGAGTCCAGAGCTCTTCGGTTCTAAGGTTCTCAGCAACTTCCTCTGGTCAGAGAGCGGAGACAGAAGTCAGCTTCCCCTCACCCAGAGACTCCAGCCCCAGAAACGCCTCCGCTCAAAACCGCGCCCTCAGCAACTACTAGGGGTAAGCCAGGTGTGGGGCCATTTCCGCCTCCTGACAGCCCTGACCTGAGACAAGTCCTCCAGCTTTCTCTCCCCAAGGGCCACCCCACCACATTCGGGCGGAAACCCGAAAGTCGCGGGCCCCATTTCAAGATCCAGAGAATCCCACTGGTCTGTCTGCGAAGGCAGTCTGGGACCCCGGGCCAGGGTGTGAGACGCTAAGGAGCTCCAGTTTGCGAAGGGAGGCAGGAATCCCGGGCCCGAGTTTGCAATGCGGGAGTCCGAGTTTGAGAAGGAAGGCTGCTGTGCGGGTCCCAGGGTGCCCGACGGCGGGGACTCACCTCGTAGATGGCGGTGAGGTCCATGGCGGCGCGGAAGGCCGATGGGTTAAGGGGTCCGCCAGAAGTGGGAGCGCTCGAGTCTGAATGCTGCTGGCTGGCTGCAGGAGCCCATGCATTTTATAGAAATGGGGAGGCGGGGCCACGCGGGGCGGGACCGAGGGCGGGGCCATGAGGGCGCTTCCCGGACGCGCGCCCCCAGCTCTGCCCGTCCGGCCTCCGACCCGTCCAATCCAGCAGGCCCCGGGCCAAGATGCCCCCCGAGCCTGGCTCGTGGGTGGTATCACCCGGCGGGGAGGGTTTGTGGTGGAGGGTGTCGACCCAGTTTTCCAGGCTGGAGACTGAGGCCCGGAGAAGGGAACTGGGACCGAGGAGGTGGGGGCAGGGCTCAGGAGGGAATGACAAGGGCAGAGGCCGAGAGGGCGTGCTCGTGAGAGACTGACCGGGCCGGCAGGGAGACTGAGCCGGAGACAGAGAAAGGGAGAGATGCAAATCGGAAACAGAGACTCACACCAGGAGGGAGAGACACGCAAGCGATGTGTAGAAAGGGAGAGACCGGCCAACAACACGAGGGGATGCAGGGAGACAGTCGAAAAAGACATGACAGAGACTATCCCAGAGAGGCAGCTTCAGAGGGAGGCACAGGAGGGAAGGTCACATAAGGAAACAAAAAGAAGGAAAAACAAAACAAATCTGCAGGAACAGCTTGTGGAGAGAGCGACAGGCCTGTTGGGAAGTCTCTAGAGACAGGCTGGTCTGGCCGGATCTTGCTTCAGAACAAATCCCGAGACCTGGCGAGCCCTCCCGTCGCCGGGGTGGGCAGGGTTCTGGAAAGAGGCCTCCTTTCCCAATTCCTAGGCTTCTGTAGCCTCTCACCCTCACACATGACCCTTCAATGGCTTCCTCTGGCCTAGTTACTGTCCCATGAAAGCGCTTTACAGACATTAACTCGAGGAGGTATTATGTCCATTTCGCGCAAAGAAACCCAGACAAGGAAATGTCAAGTTGTTCTCTTAGTTCCTAGTTAGTAAATGGCCTCAGATTTCCTCTTTGAGAAAACTCGAGTTTGGAGAAAGGAGATCTTTTATTAAGGTAACTGGTTGCCTTGCTGGAAAGCTGTGTTGAGAAGGTAGAAATGGATCACCCCCAATGATAGGCGGGTGGGTCTCTTATAAAGGCATGAGATGTCTCCATTTGTGGGTCCACATTTGTGGGTATCATGCTCCACCTCGGCAAGTCTTTTATGGTCAAAAGGTTGTCCTGAGGAAAACTCTCAAGATCTGGGAAGGAAACTTTTTTTTTTTTTTTTTTTTTACTAGGTTCTTGGTGAGTGGGCTGCCCTAAGGATAGAAATCATTGCCAGGGAGCACGGTTGTGAGTGGAAAGCTCATTCTCGCAGGTTACGACTGCGGACTTGTATTGAGGCGGGGAGATTTTGCCAGGCACTGCGGGCTCGACTACTCGGACAGACCTTTGGGGGAATCCCTGGTGCGGCGCTTCTGGGGCTGAGGGGCCTTCCCGGCGGTCCCGTGAGCTGAGCGACCGCGGGCGGTTCTGGCACGGTTGCAGCCTCCCACTCGCCCTGTGAGTCACTTGCAAGGGGAGGAGGAGGGTGGCTTCCTGGAAGCCGTGACGAGGAGGCTGGGCCCGGACGCCCAGGTTCCTCTCCTGTAACCAGGGCTTCTGTAGTCTGTAAACAGAGCCCGGAGGACAAGGGGCAAATGGGAGGAGTCTGGCAACACTTCCCGACTGGGCACCAAATTCCAGGGCCGCTAGCAGGACTACGACGCGGGGGCGGGGGGGGGGCACCCTAGGGTCCCCGGAGTCCTGCTCATCTCAGCGCGACCCAGGCGGAGGGAATTCAAGTTTCGGTTCCCGGGAGATGAGCATTTCCCTTCCCTGAGTCAGGCCGCCCCCCTCCCCTCTCCCATCTGCTGAGTCACCGCCGGAGAGCCTGGACGCTTGGGGTTGGGAGATGGAAGAAGCTGGAGCCGGACGGCTTGGCCTGTGATAGACCGACCACCCGTCCAAGCACAAATGGGTGGGACCCAGAAGCCCCGGCCTCAGCCCCTCTTTGCTGAGATCTAGGGTTTTGGGTGCCCAAGCCATCTCCTTGTTGAGACCCAGGAGGGCCGGCGCCCGCCGCCTTCTCACTGAAACCCGAGTTCTAGTCCCCCGACCCCTCGCCCCGCCGATTGAGGCGGCTGGCTCCCATCCCCCTCTCACTGTCCGGGCCTCAGCACCCGGGTCCAGGAGGAAGTTCAAGGCAGGACTCCTCCCCACTCCCCACGTAGCCAGCGGGAAAATCCGTGGCTCCGGCGGCGGGTGGGAATCCCCTCTGGAATGACGATGGGCAAGGGGAAAGGCCTGGGTCCCTCGCGGGGCGCCGGGGGCAGGTCCTGGGCGGGCCGAGGGACAGGGAAAGGGGCGGAAACCAGAGAGGCTAAAAATACGGCGAGCACTTCCGGCCTTGGGGGAGGGGGGCGGAGAGCAGTTTCCAGAAAAACAAGCGGGGACGGGAAACGCGGGGGCGTGAGAGCCTCTGCGAGAGCGCGGGCGGGACGGTACCCGCGGCACGTGCGACGGCCCGGGGCGCGCCTGGCGGGGCTGCGGGCTGGTGGTGCGTGTCCGACGCGGTGTCACTGGTGGGTGCCCGCAGGTGCCGCGGGGAGTGCAGTCGGGGAAACAGGTGTGAGACACGCGTGTGCCCAGCCTCCTACGAGGGCTGTGTAGGCGTGCAGTCCCCTGAGCCTGATGGTGCGAATACATGCGACCCTCTCGCCTGTGCGAATGATTAGACTGACTGGCTCCGGGATGGGAGTGCACCCCCAGCTGTATCTGTCTTTCAGGGCGCATGCCTGAGCCTGTGACTGCGGCCCTTGCTGACGGCTGTGCCATCTGGAGTGTGTGGCTCTGAGGGTGCCGGGTGTGATGAGGACCGGTGCACACACCGCTTGGAAGCTGAGTGTGTGCGAGCATCTGCGGGACTCAGAAAGCTGCAGTCTTGGAGGGGGGTGTGTGAAGTGTGCTCCCATGTGTCTGTGTCCTTGTTTGGGGGTGTCACGCGAATATGGGCAGCCAGCGCCTGAATGCAGCTACTTTGTGGCCCAGTCACAAGGCAGTGAACCCGTGAACTTTGGTTCCTGACGTCTACGGGGCACGATGGAGGATGGCGGGCACCCTTCCTGCCTCCCCAACCCCAGCGTCGCCTTTCCAGCCGACCGTGTGGGCAGGGCAGACATACACTCGCACCTGCGAAGTCTTATCTATCCGCGCTGAGGCCGCTTTTGATAATGCTGAGCTGAGGGCAGGGCTGAGTCAGCCGTCCTAAGCAGTCTGCGATGGGGTGAGAGATAGTGGGTTAAGTGGTGGTTAGAGGCTTGTTTGTATATTCGCATGGTTGGATTGTACCTTTAGTCTGTGGGACTGCCACTGGCACTGAGACCCTGAGGACATCCTGGTTGTAGGATGGTGGGTTATACTCTTCTTGGCTGGTGTGTGTGCGTGTGCGTGTGTGGATACTTTTCTGTAGCTATACATCCTGTGTACACTTCCCTGGGGTGTGGGGTTGTGTTCCAGCCTGTACAGTCTCCCTCTGGGTGTAACAGTCTGTTAAGGATCTTCACCAAAGGTGACCCATGACTTGCCTCAACTTCCTCTTATCCCTGCCCCTTCAGTGGTCCACGCCTCCACACTCTCACACCTGCGTGTTCGTGCCTCAGGGCCTTTGCACTTGCCAATCCTCTCCCTGGAACACTCCTGTCCAGAATGTACACAGGACTTAATCCCTCCAGTACTGCCCTCTCAGTGAGACCTTCATGACCGCTGTCAGCTTCTTTCCCGCCCCCTCCCTCGGGTCTCAAACCCACATCTTGATCCTGGGTCATGGCTTTCATAGCTTGGAGATTAGCTGCCTGAGCTATGAGTTGGGGTTGGAGGTGGGGGATGACTGATACTTTATTTTAATGAAAAAAATCTTTCTGGTTTAATACATGTGACACCTCTTTCCAGGCAATAAAGATACTCATTAATCACTATCCAGCCTCACCTCTCAAACTTCACTGTTTTTCAAGTCTCATATTCTCCATGTGTAAATCTCACACGTGTTAGGCTTTAAGTACCTTCATTTATTTTTGTAAAGGAAAGGTGCAGGCAGGAGTGAAGGTAAGTAAGTAGACAGGTAGGAAGAGAGGACGCACTTTATTTTCATTTATTCACACTGGTTGCCCCTCCCCCACACCCACCTCCCGGCAACTCTAAGGGGGAGGAGAGGGTGTGTCTGACTTGAGCTCCTTTGGAGGTGACTGACAGAACCCTTCCCACCAGGGCGTGCCCTTAATAGCTTTATCACTCTTTTCACTTATCTCATTGCGCTCTTGCTTTTTTAAATTTTTTTTAAAGGAAAGGTCAGGTGGGAATGAAGGTGAGTAGGCAGGTTGGAAGAGAGGAGGAAGAAGCATTGTTTTTATATTTAATTGTTCATGTCGGCTGTTCCCCTCCCGCCCTGGAACATGAACCAAACTGGGGTTCTTGGGATGTAAGTGGATTACTCTCAGCTGGGGGCAGCAGACCTAACGACTACCCCCCCAGGGCAAACCAGGGCGCAGCGTTGCTTTTTGTCTTCTTGGACTTCCTCACTCACTGGTAGACGGTTTCGCTTGATCACACTTAGCTGATGTTCTCTCACTAGTTATCAGCTCCAGGAACAGAAGGCAGGGATCTCTGGTTTGCACTGCCAGGGCTTGGTCCACACTAGTTGTTCAGAACTTTTCAGAATGAGTTCAGATTCCTAGTGCACAGCTTCTACCGTGTGGCTACTGAGCTACGTCTGTCACCCCACTGATGTGTGGTGCCGTACGACAGCACCCCACAGGGTCAGCTGCTCCTCGGTCGACTATGTGTCCATGGACTGACGTGTCTCCCCCAGTATGTGGCTTGTGCCCCCAGGTCGGAGGCTGGTGGGCTCTTCTGTAGAAAAAGTGTGTTTTTGGTTGTACTGTACACAGATCACTGCATCATGGCAGCTGGAAGTGACTGTGACCTTGTATTTACTTGGGGAATATGTACAGTTAAGGAGAGGTGTTTGGCTGCCGAGTGGACAAGACCTAGGTTATGATGGTCACTTTTATGTGACAACCTGGCTAGGTCACTGTCCCAGTTATTAATCAAACACTAATCTAGATAAGTGGGCAGAGCTGTAGCTCCTCTGAAGAAGGAACTTCACTGTGAACAGCAGTTTCTGCTGTTACTGAGAGGTCTGCTGCCCGTTCTGAGGGCCTGCTCAGTGTGCCTGGCATTTCGAAGGAGACGGAGAACCGTAAGGGACTTCCTGGGCTGTGGTCAGACATACATGAATGGAAGATGTGGGGTCCAGGACAGGCGGCCCCTGGGCGAGGACATGGGAACGAGGGCACGGAGGGTGTGGGGCGGGGCAGTGGGGACCAGGATGAGTCATTAGTCTTTCACACGCCGACAGCTGGGCCTGGGCTCCACCCTACGTTTGCTCAGGTCTGAAGGCTGGGGGCTGAGCTCCCTGAAGCTTTGCTTTCAGGGAAATGGGGAGCCTTCTGGGCTCAAAAGACCCTTGCCCAGTGGATGCTTCCTGGAGCTGGGGAGCAGGGGTTGGGGTGGGGGCAGGCACGGGTGTGCCTGGGTTCTTCCCCAGGACTGATGATTCACCCCTGCTGGGGCCTTTTCACTTCTCTTTTGGGGCTAAAAATACAGGGAACCCAGGCATGCAGCTTAGCCAGGCTTCACCACTGATTTCACAACACCCCCCGTTTTAGTGCTGCTGACGCAGGCCCAGGCCATGGGTGGGAGCCTGACTTGCTCCCCAACCAGGCATGCTGAGGTCAGGGCCTAGACACCTTCCACTTCCCCTTTCCAGGGCTGACCTAGGAGGTGCTGAGGAACTCAGGGTTGGGCCCCAGGACATGCAGCTCCTTCTCTTGGCCCCAGGAAACCCAGGGTTCTGGATCCTGGAATGCAGCCCTCTTTATACACACTCAGTACCAATTCCAAGGTGGGAGGACAGCAAAGAGAGACTAAGAAAGAGACAGACCTTCAGGGAGAAGTCACAGATGACAGGGGCAGACAAAGGGACACAAAGACTCTGAATGAGCGATGACAGACATGCAACAGACAAAAAGAATAAGTAGAAAAAGCAGACACAAAGACCACCCACCACAGTGGACGGAATCAAGGAAGGTGGGAGAGAGAGCAGCCCAGTGAGGGCTCCACACCCAGGTCTGGTGGGGGTGGGGGTGGGGGTGGGGGGAGGCCTCAGGAAAAGGTCATTAACAGACACAGTCCAAAGTCCACCCCAGACTAGGAAGGAGCCGGCTGCAGAGAAGGCCCCACCCCAGGCCTCTAGGCTGCTTCTGCTGCCCCCTGCTGGCGTACAGGGAGAAAAGTCGAAGACGAGGCACCTAGAAGACACTTCATTATCCTTGCCCCACTTCCCGCCCCCACCCGCCCCACTCCCTGCCCTTTCAGCTCACAGGGTGCCCCCAGGTCCTGCAGGTGGCGCAGGCGTCTTGCCCGTGACCTTGTTGGCACAGTCCAGCAGCGCTGTGTGAATGTCCTTGGCACAGGCAATCTGCGCTTTGATGACTGCCAGGTACTGTGGGTAGGGCAGGCTGTCAGGCTGCACCGCATCGGGCTTGGTGGCCGTGGGCACCAGTGTCGGGGAATGCTTGGCACTGTCGCAACTCTGTGACAGGCACTCATGTGCCAGGCGCTGTGGACAGGCCAAACAAGGTGTGGCATCAGCCTCACTCTGGGTACTCCCAATCCCACCCAAGAGCCAGCCCGGGGGAGCTTGTTTGGTCCCCGGTCTCCCAGGGTCTTGGAGTCAAGAGGCTGGCCCCACCACTCACTTGCTATGTGACCTCAGCACGGAGCATGTGGAAAATGGGTTTAATCACTGCCTCTTCGACCTCATCGGGTAAGATGGGCGAGACTGGTGTGCCACACAGGCAGGAGCCCCGTGCATCACTGAAGTGCGGACTGATGAGTGTTAGCTACTGTTGCTGCGACTGGCCTAACCCCAGGCTCCACGGTGTGGTGGCTTCTGTGATGACATGAGCTACTGGTTTTCCTACTTCTCTGGCGCTGTGTCCAGCTACGTCTTACCCTACCCAAGCCTTAAATGTGGCATGTCCCAGGTGCATCTTCTCCTCTCAGTCTCGTGCTCCAGGGGGCTGTTTTCGTTCTCTCCTCTGCACCAATGACACCACATCTGCGTCCCCAGGCGCCCCCGAAAATCCAAGGCTCTTATATTCTTCCCCCACCCCACTGCTCCTGAGTGCCTGTCTCAGGGACAGTCCTACCATGTCAACTCTGGGTGTCATCCCAGAGACTCCTCCCACAGCTCCTCAGTCCCTCAGCCTGTGTGCAAGCCTCCACTGGCTCTGCCATTACCCTTCCCCACCCTCAGGGTCCTGCCCTAGTGACTGGCCCACATGAGTCCTGCTAGGGCTGCATCCTTCGGCTCTCATATTCCAGTCTCTGCCCTCCTACTCCAGCCCTCATGTGGCAGCGAGAGCATATTCCTTAAAAAGCAAATGGGTTTATGTTCTTTTTTACTCAAAATTCTCCCTGGCTTCCCAGTGCCTACAGGGGTATTTTCAAAATCCAACAAGCCCCAATGCCAATTATACCTCAGACTGAATTCTGTGATGTTCCTAAAATGAACTTTTAAAGCTCAACTCAAAATACTGATGACAGTGATACTACAGGAAACATCTGTCATGTGTCTGGTACCAGGTTAAGTATTTTTACGTGTAAGACCTTGCTGAGTTTCCCTGAAAATCTTTTTCACTGAAGGAGGAACCCACAGTTCAGAGATAGAGACTGGTGGTCTGATTCCAGAGGCTGCCCTCCTCTCAACATCTGCCCCGCTCCTATTTTTGTTCCCATCTTTGCTCTGATGTACTCTCCGCCAGCAATTCTCCTGAGCCACTCTCTTCCTCTGCCCGCCCTGTGCAGAGTCAGGTGCCTTCTCTAGGTTTCTATAGTCTTTGAGTTTCCCTCGTTTTCATCTTGAACACTCCATGTTTTCCCTATCACTGCCCCGATCTCAGTGTTTGAGGATGTATCTGTCACTTGATTCAACTGGAAGCTCTGTGTGGGCAAGGTCAGGGTAACACTGTGTCTCCAGCATTACTTGACACACAGGTCTGGCCCGCAGGAAGTGCTCAGAGAATATGTGCTAACTGACTGAAAAGGGTTTCTGAAGACCCCAGGGAATGAGGCAATCCCCCAGTATCTAGGAGGTTCCTTACCAGGCAGAGCTCCAATTGGTCACAGAGTGCATAGAACTCCTCCAGACACTTGTCAAAGCGCTGTATGGGTCCGTCGCTGCTCTTTCTATATTCCAAAAGAAGGTGACTGGGAAATGGATTCCAATCTCTGGGACATCGGTGTCTACTCACCCAAGTATCCAACCAGGGGTAGGCCCAGGAGACCTGAGACAGGGCCTAGTGGACAGTTAGTAGTAAAAGAGGATGCTAGGGAGCCTGGATTGAAAATAGGAAGAAAGGGGTCGGGGTCGGTGGGTGGGCAGGGCACAGGACCAGGGTGGTGATTAAGGGACATCTCAGGGAAAGGGGACTACACTCACTGTCCGTTGTCAATATTGGTGTTCTGAATCAAGTTCTGGGCGGCAACTTTCATCAAGGTCTACTTAAAAAAAAGAAAAAGAAAAGAGGCATGACATGAAGAAACAGGAGACGGCTTTTGTAGATTTAGTCTTTTAAGATCCACCCAAACCTGTCCCTCTTTGTCATTTGGCACCTCTCCTTTCATTTCAAAGCAACGTCCGCTTCCATTACTATAGCAATCACCCCTGTTTTCCCAGAGGTTCGCTCTTTCCTCGGATACTCGCCAATAACTTTTCGAATATGCCTTAAAGTTCTTCTCACCTCCCAGTCAGGGCAGAAACTCCCTAACGACCAGTTCTTTTTCTCAGACTTTAACGATCAGAGCCTGGCTTCTCAAACTTTCTCACTCGAGTTCCAGACAATCCCATAACCAACATCTGGGCTAGTCCCACCCCACGCTGTCAACCCGCAAAGCTTTGCTTTGGCCTCAAGAAGAGGCCCACGTCTCAACCCTCTTCGCTCCCAACGCTCCTTTGACTCCCTCCCAGACTAAACAGCTCCCCGCCTCCCTCCCTGGAGTCAGAGAGCCAAACCCGCTAGTTTCTCGCAGCTCGGGATCAATCACCTGAAGACTCTCCTTCAGCTGCGGGATGAGCATCTTATAACGCTGCACAGGATCGAAGTCCTGTTGCTGCTGCTGCAAAAGCCCGCTCTGAGAGGGCCCCACCAGTTGTGCCGGAGGTTGCGGCTGTTGTTGGGGGCCCGCAGCACTAGCTGCACCTGGACCCGACACACCAGCAGCAGCAGAAGCCGCGGAAGCCTGCTGCTGGGACGCAGCCATCGCCCTCGCTTTGCGCGCCGGAAGTGCGTCACACCGCGTCTCTTCCGACTTCTTAGCGTCTTCGTCTCTAGGCCCCATTTGCCACTTAGCTCCGCCTCCTAGACAATTCAGCCAATGGGAGGAAAGGAGGCACCTACGAAGCTTGACTCGCAAAGCCGACGTCCAGATTGACATGCAGCCCAACCAATCAAAAGGCCACTTCCTCCCTCGTTCCGCCCTTTATCTAGCCCCCGCCAATCCGGCAGTGGGTAGGATCCGGACTCTTATCTCTCCGAAGGCCTCGCGGCCTGAGGCGACTTGGCCAGTCGTTCGCTTCTTTGCCGCGGTTGGTGAAGTCAAAGAGCCGCGCGTTTACCTGAGATTCGCCGGGGGCTCTTTTCACCTGCCCCCTTCATCCGACCCTAACCCCGCGGAGAGCGGCGCCTCCCGAACTCGAACGCTGCCTCAGACCAGGCGTCCGCCGAAGTCGGCGCGCCCCTCCGCGTCTGCCGGCGGCTTCGCAAGGACCCGTTCCGGGCTGCCGTCGCCTCGCCGCTATGGCGCCCACCATCCAGACCCAGGCCCAGCGGGAAGATGGCCACAGGTAGGCGCCACGCCTCCTGGCGCTGCCGCTTTCTTCATCTGTCCCGTTTTCGGCGGGTCGGGGGGCGGGCACGGGTGTTTACCTATCACGTCATCCGCCCCACCAGGTGTGCTCGTGACGTCACGGGGCGCTTCCCTTTCATGAAGGGAGCGGATTCCCTCCGGGGCCGAGTGTTGCCCCCACTCCTCAGCAGTGACGTTCAGGGACTAAGCTCTTGGAGACTGTCCGCCAGGCATTAAGGTTTCAGTCCTGCAACCCTGCGTTAGGAGATCCCTTTTTACCAGAAAAGCCCCACCTGAGTACGTGGTTCTTAGTAAAGCATTTGAAGACATCCCCTTCGAAAGGTATCGAGCCCTTCGTTGACTTCCTCTAAAAGGAATAATGGGCTCTCTCCATAGTTAGGCTCCGTTTGGAGCACCCCTACCAAAAAGGATGAACGTTTGTCATCCCCCTTTTAAAGCCTGGAGAAACTTTTTTTCACCCTCGTGTTAATCCCATCTTCTCCATCTTTCTATCAAAGTGTCTCTCTTTCCCATCAGGCCCAATTCCCACCGGACTCTGCCTGAGAGGTGAGCCCCATCGTGCTTTCCCAGGAGGGGTGGACCAGTGGGGGCTGGGAGCAGAGGTGGGGCAGCACCAGCCAGGTTCTGAGCCGCTCTATTCCCAGGTCTGGAGTGGTCTGCCGAGTCAAGTACTGCAATAGCCTCCCTGACATCCCCTTCGACCCCAAGTTCATCACCTATCCTTTTGACCAGAACAGGTGAGACTGAGATCGAGGTACGGGGAAATAATTCCCAGTGAATCTGAGGGCAAGGGCGCGTGTCTTGACTGCTGTCTTCTCAGGGTTTAGAATAGTACTTACACATACTAGTGGGGGCCCAAGAAATGTTAATGAGTAGAGTAAGCAGCATCTGAGTCTTCCCACAGGAGAGCCATTCTCCTCTGATATGGGGACACTCCAGTTTTAGTTCCTCCCTGGAATAGTTCAGCGTCTCAGAAGCAAGGAGATGAGGGGTAATGCTGGATTCGGAAAACCCTAATGCATGTTTTCTCCACCCAGGTTCGTCCAGTATAAAGCGACTTCCTTGGAGAAACAACACAAACATGACCTTCTGACTGAGCCAGACCTGGGGGTCACCATTGACCTCATTAACCCTGACACCTACCGCATTGACCCCAATGGTGTGTGGGGAGGCAGGGAGGGCCTTCTCTAGGCCAGCAAAGGCCAGATCCGGGCCGTCATGATGCTTGTTCTCCTCTAGTTCTCCTAGATCCAGCTGATGAGAAGCTTTTGGAAGAAGAGATTCAGGCCCCTACCAGCTCCAAGAGGTGAGGGGGTACTGAGTGGGGAGTGGGGACTATTGCAGACAGGAGGGCGGTGAGGCCGAGGTGCCTGGTTCTCCACCCAGATCCCAGCAGCATGCAAAGGTGGTGCCATGGATGAGGAAGACAGAGTACATCTCCACTGAGTTCAACCGTTATGGAATCTCCAATGAGAAGCCTGAGGTCAAGTAAGTTGCGGTGGATAGGGAGGGAAGCTGGTGACTTCAGGTGTGCCCAGTGGTCCCTAAAGGCCTTTCTCTTCACCCCTAGGATTGGAGTTTCTGTGAAGCAGCAGTTCACTGAGGAAGAAATATACAAAGACAGAGATAGCCAGATCACAGCCATTGAGAAGACTTTTGAGGATGCTCAGAAATCGGTAATTGAGGGCCCAGGATGGGGAAGACAGACGTCCGACTCGGAGCGTGTCATGCTTCTCGTCCCTGTCTTTGCCCCCGCCAGATCTCCCAGCATTACAGCAAGCCCCGGGTGACGCCAGTGGAGGTCATGCCTGTCTTCCCAGACTTTAAGGTCAGACCCAGGGCAGGAAAGAGGGAAAGCCTCCCCTCTCTACCCATTCCAGTCTCTAAGCTTCGTGTTCTCCATCCCCCCAGATGTGGATCAACCCCTGCGCTCAGGTAATCTTTGACTCAGACCCAGCCCCCAAGGACACAAGTGGTGCAGCTGCGTTGGAGATGATGTCCCAGGCCATGATCAGGTAAGTGGCCTTGCAGCCCATCTTGGTCCGCTGTGCTCCTCGTTCTGTTGTCTTTTCCTCACTGCTCCTTTCCTCCACCCCAGGGGTATGATGGATGAGGAAGGGAACCAGTTTGTGGCCTACTTTCTGCCTGTGGAAGAGACACTGAAGAAACGAAAACGGGACCAGGAAGAAGAGATGGACTATGCACCGGATGATGTGTGCGTAGCTCGTGGAACTGGGCCTGGGAAGCACGCGTCCTTTTCTCCCTCGAAGGGAAGAAAGGAGCTGACCTGCGTCCTTCGTCCTCAGGTACGACTACAAGATCGCGCGGGAGTACAACTGGAACGTGAAGAACAAGGCTAGCAAGGGCTACGAGGAAAACTACTTCTTCATCTTCCGAGAGGGTGATGGGGTTTATTACAATGAGCTGGAGACCAGGTACTCGCCACACTCTCATAGTTTGGGTCTGGGCGTCAGAATGAAAACCCTGGGGTATACGAGAGCCACCTTAGAGGTCACTGTACTAAAGATTTCTCACATGCACGTGGAAAGCAGCACAGCAAGTCTGCTCAGGCACGTGGGCCCTACCGGGTTCTAACGTGAAAATCCTGAAAGAAAATCTGTAGCGCTAGAGGAGAGCTGTGAGTGGGGCAGCCAGCCTGACTCCATGTGACAGCAGACATGGCCAGAGGATGGAATCAAGTATAAATCAGTGTCCGTGGTTTAAGTGAAACTCTGAATACCCAAGTTGAGAAATGTGACACCCTCTTGCTTGATGGCTAAAAGCTTGCTGCTGGCTCGGCCCCTTGGTTTAATAAGGGTTGGGAAAGCGCGACTGAATTTCTTTTTAAGGTGGAGATTATAAATCAGTGTCCAGTAAGCCAGGTAGGAAATGGGGAAGGCAGCACAGAGGGCTGGTAGAGTCTCAGTGACCTCCTGGAACCTCCACGGGGCATGGTGACTCAGCCCGGGCAAGGGCTCCAATCCCTTGTTGCTGTGTTGTGGGTGCAGCAAGGCCCAGGGGAGTCACAGACCTGTATTGTTCAGAAACCCAGGATTCTAGATTTTTTATTTTCAAAGGTTGGTAACTAATGTGTGTGTGCATGCACACACACAGCAACCAGACTAGTGTCTTGAGACCCGTCATCCTCCCGTACCACCCACGTCCTGTCCTTGAGTTTACTTTTCTTCGTTCAGTCTGTATTGGTTCTGGTCAGTTCTGGGTTAAGCACTGTGGCGGGAGGAAGAACCAAACCACAGCAGATCCCTCACTAGGGGAAAGCTTCAACTGCATCTTCCACAGCCTTCCCGTCCCCCAACTTGCAGGGTCCGTCTGAGTAAGCGCCGGGCCAAGGCTGGGGTTCAGTCTGGTACCAATGCCCTGCTTGTGGTTAAACACCGCGACATGAATGAGAAGGAATTGGAAGCCCAGGTAATAAACACCACCGGTCCCATGGCGGGGCGGGCAGTGGTGGTAAGAGGGACAGGTGTCTGGTAGACCCTCCTCCTTCCAATCGTGCTGCTTCTAGGAGGCACGAAAGGCTCAGCTGGAGAACCATGAACCCGAGGAGGAAGAGGAGGAGGAGATGGAGATAGAAGAAAAAGAAGCTGGGGGCTCAGGTAAGGCGGGGTGGGCTAAACCCTGGGAATCCTGGGTAGTGGGAAACTGGGTCTCACTCCTCCCTACTTCCTCAGATGAGGAGCGAGAGAAGGGCAGCAGCAGTGAGAAGGAAGGCAGCGAGGACGAGCGCTCCGGCAGCGAGAGTGAACGGGAAGAAGGTGACAGGGACGAGGCGAGTGACAAGAGTGGCAGTGGCGAGGATGAGAGCAGCGAGGATGAGGCCCGAGCTGCCAGGGACAAGGAGGAGATCTTTGGCAGTGATGCTGATTCAGAAGATGATGCTGATTCTGATGACGAGGACAGAGGACGGACCCGTGGCAGTGACAATGATTCAGACAGCGGCAGCGATGGGGGTGGCCAGCGGAGCCGCAGCCGGAGCCGGAGCCGGAGCGTCAGTCCCTTCCCCAGTGGCAGTGAGCACTCAGCCCAGGAGGATGGCAGTGAAGCCGCCGCTTCTGACTCTAGTGAAGCTGACAGTGACAGTGACTGAGTCCCGGGGCCTTCAGGGCGGGCGCAGGCAAGATGACCCTGCGCACGAAGGCACTTTTGCAGGGTTCTGTTTAAGAGCCCCATATATGTTTGTTTTCCTTCCCTCCTTCAAACCTTTGCTGTTAAATAAAGTCACCTTCTCTTTACTTCCCCTCCCAGGCCCTATGGTCTCATTCTACCCACATCTCCCCCTCCAACCTCCACTGACACCCCCAACGCGCACCACCACCCCTCCCCTGCCACCCCTGGCTCAATGGCCTCCGTTTAAGGCAGAGAAGTGAAGGCCAGAGACAAGGTCACTAGGTTTTCCATGAAATGTACCATAAGAAAGGTCAGAATCTTTTTTTGTTTGTTTTGTTGTTTTTTTTGGTTTTTTTTTCCAAAATAAGCCCAGACCATTAAACAAGTGAAACTCCAACAAATAAGTCTTCTCCAACAGCGAGAAAAACTGTACAGTTACTCAAAGCTGATTCTGCCAGTGAGGCTGGGGATAGAAGGAAGGCGAGATCATGGCAAAGGGGCCAGGGGCCGGGGGAGGGGTCAACGTCCTGCCCATCAGAGTGGGGCCGCCTGCGTCCTGCACACTCTGCTGTCAGGTGGGGGCAGGGGGGCAGCTCTTGCCTCCTATCACATGGGGTGTCCCCTCACCACCACCCAGGGCCAGGCAGAGCCAGCTCACCCTGATGGGTAGTGAGTAGATGGGACTGGCTGGGAAGAGGTGAGGGTCCCATAAAAAGGACACCCTGCTGATTCCAAAGGAAGGGGCCCCTGTCCATCCCACTGCCCGGGCGGGCGAGTGGGAGCGGGTGAGCGAAGTCCTGGGAGCTGGAGGGGAATGAGCAAAGGCACAGAAACATGGAGGGGCCGGGGTGGGGGACTTGCATAGGTTGATGAGTGTGCAAGAGGTACATAAATAAACCTGACACCCCACCCAGCCCGGCACTGGGAGAGGGGGTGGGGACCTGAAGCAGGTCCCCAGGGCCACCCACCCTCTGGCTTCCTCCCCCTCCCTGGGTTCAGAGCTAAGGGCGGTTCAGACCAGGAGGGCAGAGGAAGGTCTGGGGAATGGGGTGAGTGCAGGAGGGTGGTGGTTTTAAAGTTGTTTTTTTTTGGTTTTTTGTTTTTTCCCAACATTTTGTATCTTTAATAACATACACAATGGTTACCAGCCATATTCATAACAAAAGTTATTCATAAAATGTATCTAAAAATAACATTTTTTTTTTCCTTTTCGGTGTGAAAAGCTTGAGAATGTCCCAGTGAGGGGGAAGGGTGGGCTGAGGAGAAAGGGGGCATTGGAACAGGGGGCCCCGGCTTCCCCCACAGCCTGAACTCCCAAAGCCCCTGCCCCCCGGCCCCGCTCCACCTGGGTCCAGCACAACCCCTGCAGCAGCAGGGCCAGAGGGGCTGTGTGAGGGGCGAGGACTACTCACTGGGCTATGATATAGTGTTCCACTGAAGTGAGGTCATGACAGAGTGCGGGTGGGGGAAGAAACCAAAAACCGAACAATCCCCTTTCCCTATTCCTTACCCCCAGTCTCGGCAACGCCAGCGACCTGGGAACGGAGGAGGGGTTGGTGGGAAGGGGACGTTAAGGCAACAGACTCCTGACCTCACTGGCTGCCCTGGCTCCCCACCGTCAACCTCTGCATCTGGGGAGCCAGGGTACGGGGAATGGGAAAGGCCTAGGGGGTCTCGGGGAGGAGGCGCTGCCCTCTCCCCTAGTAAAATTCAGGCTCCCCCGGCCACTTTCTTGGCTCAGAGAGAGGCCCGGGGATTCTAAAAATGAGAGGGAATGATCGGAGAGAAAAACCGTTAAGAACTATATAAATATGTATCTTAAATAGGCCTAAGAAATTAATTGTAGAGAACCTCTGAGAAACAGGGCAAAAGGCGGTGAGAGAGGAGGGTGGCTCCTGTCCTCGGGGAAGGAGAAGACCGCGGTGAGGGTATTGAGAGGCTTCTCTCTTCACCTGCCGCCTTCTCGGCTCCTCTTAAATGACACCAGGAGAGAAGGTTATCTCCACCACTGGTCTCTCCCCAAATGTCAGCTGTTTCTGAGCACGCCCCACTCGAGAAGGTCAGTGAGGCTGGGGCAGGTTGCTTCCTCGGGAGGGGCAGATGGCCAGCGGGCAGGGTGGGGCCAGGCAGGGGATGAGAAAGGAAGGAGCGGGGCGGGCGGGCTGGCCAGTCCCTGTCCCCTTTATCTTGGCTGCCCTCCACCTCCCCGGGCCTCAGCAGAGATCCCACGAAGGGCCTGGGAGTGAGCAAGGCAAATGCCGATGTTAAACAAAAGTTAAAAGGGTGAGAGTAGAAAAATATTAGAATGTATAGCTGAGCCAGCCCACCCACTCGCTGTCGCAGAGAAGCCCGCTGGGGGTTGGCCCCCGCCCGCCGCCCGGGGAGCCTATGGGTGCGCTGGGCTGTGGGTCCTGTCAGATGGTGGAGGTTTTGTCTGTCCCATCTGTGGTAAGAAAGGGAGGAAGGGAGCAAGATCAGGAGCTGGCGGGAGCCCATGAAAAGGCGCTCAGGTAGCCTGCCATCCCAGTCAGGCCCTCCCTGGAGTCCGGCCTCCCCTGGGGACCCCTCAGGATGACACTGAGATGCTCGGTTCAGAGGTGGAGACGCTGCCGGGTAGGTGGGAGCTAGATCAGGGAAAGAGGAAATGCTCACCACCCAAGGCGTGTTCTGTCATGCTCAGACACAGAGATTCCAGAGTGGGATTGATCTCCAGGTCAGGCCCAGGGACCGGGCAGTCTGGGTGGGAGAGAGGGAAACAGGCAGTGAGCACTGGACTAGCAGGGAGAATCTTCAGCAAGACAAAGGCCCACATGAGCTGGCAAGGAAGAGAGGCTGAGACAGACGAGAGGGAGAGAGACACAGGAGAGGCGCATAGGCTGGAAGGTATGACTAGGCAGAGATGAAGGACGGAGACAGGCCTGGGTTGTCCCAAAGCAGCCAGAAGCGACAATGGCAAGAACAGAGGAGACTTGGCAAGTAGAGGAAGGCTGACCTGCAGACAGAGGAAGTGGTGTGCAGCTGAGGGAGCTTCCTGGAGGCCACACACAGGCTGACTAGTCTGTACACGCACTGCACGCTGCCTTGGGCACAGTCTAGGCATTTATCCCGGGCACTGGGCAGCCCTGTGTGCCCTGAGGACCTGCTCTGTACTTGGTGCAGAAGCCTAATTAGAACCTTTTCCGGGATGCCCACTAGGACTTGTTCCCCTGGGCAGGTCCAGCAGGTGGGGGCAAACCAGGACATCAGCCATGGGGCTTGTCCTCGAACTGCCTCTTCTGGTGTCTGGGAAACCACCCACTTCCCTGGGCAGACCGGACCCCACTCCAAGCCTTTCTTGGATCCTCACTGCCATAGGGAGGAAGTCTGAGTATTTTACCGGGTCTGGAACCTGCTCCCACCTCCAGCCTCACCCTTCATCACGTCCCCCTGAATCCTGAGTTCAGGCCAAGTCAGATCACTTAACTCTCTCTCCTTAACAAAAATGTACTCTGACCTTGGCAAGTCCCCTCTCTAAGCTCCGTCGGTGACGGATGAAAGTACATTAGTGCCTCGCACGTAGCGTAAGGAAGGACAGTTTAGCACACGGCGTCCCGGCATGAACTGCTCTGCTTTGTTCCTGTAGTCCACCCACCCAGGAACTCACAGCATTTATAGACGCTACCACGTGCCAAGGTCTGTGAGGAGGGACACACGGAGAGGGCTCTCTGCTGTCAACAGGTGGCAGGCCACATAATCTCATGAATTAAAAACCCCTACTGATTTGACAGTTTATGATACGAAAAGCTTAGGGTCTGCAAATCTAAAACCTCTCCAGAGGGGGCTGCTGGAGACCAGACTCATCTGCCTCTACAGCCTCCGCGACCTCAAGAGCCAACCAATCCCTACTTGTTGAGCGGGACAGCGCCGCCAGGACCTAAGCTTCCCTCACCCACTTCACCCTTATTCTGACTTCTCGTTTCTAGGTTTGTCTGTGAACACAGAGGAAAAAAAGCCTTCCACCTCAAACGCCCTTCAGAACAGAATTCAAGGGCTGAGATCTAATGGCTCCCGTGTGGTCCTCTGGCTTCTCACGGGTGCTGTGCTGAAGGTAGGACTGCCTTCCAAGTGACTCTGCTCCACTGACTGTCTCACCCCCTCAGCTCCTTCCAAACAGGGCATTTGATAGTGTTTAGAGGTGGTGACAGAGACCGACGGGGACACTGACACTATGACACAGGCTGGGAGAAATGTGCATGCAGGCTGAGGGAAGAGTGTGAGGGAGAACGAGAAGGAAAGAAGACGGAAGTCAGGACCTGAGAAGCAGAAGTGAAACGGCGCAGGGGGCAAAGTTCGGCATGGGGACAGCACAGAGCAGGAGGCACCCCGCAGCTGTGAAGGGACAGTGCGCAGGAATTCAAGCAGAAGAGAAGGGCAGTTTTGTCACGATTCTGGGTCCTGTGGAGGCAGTCTCAAAGGTGTAGATGCTCACCTGGAGGGAACATGAGAATGGCCTGGGGCGACGAGTGGACCGGGAGCGAGTGGGTGCGCTGAACGGAGCTGCGGCTCTGGCTGGGCATGCTGTTGCTGCCTCCGGGATTGGCGAACCACAAGTTCTGCAGAGGGCCGGGGAGGAGAGAAAGCAGGGGTGAGCGGAGCAGCAGCCCAGGCCCAGCATGGAGGAGCTGGTAAAGGAGGCTCCTCCCCTAAGCCGGGCCCAGGCACAGACACAGATGCACACACCCCAGGCACCCCATCTCGACCCCAGGAGTGCCAGGCCCTCTTCTTCAGGATGCTCACCTGTCGGCCCTGGCCCCCGAGGCTGGGGCTGGTGAGGGCATGTCGGGGGGAGATGCCCCCAATGCCTGAGGGGCTCAGGAGGCCCATCCTGCTGGGTGGGAGGGCCCGGGGAGGCATCGGGAACTGCCGCTGGGTCCGCCGGGCCACCCCCATCCCCACAGAGCCTGCTATGGGGAGTGAGTTGGAGCCGAACGCCCAGCTGAGAGAGAGCAGAACACCGGGTGTCAGTTTAGGTGGGTGGGGACAGTATGTCCACCTCCGCCCTCCCTTCCCACCACCCAACGAACAGGACAGAACGCAGCCTGCTTTGATTGAGGACTCCCTGTCCAAATCCCTGCATCACACATCCTGTCCCCTCCTGCCCAGGATGGAGACAGTCAGGGTGCAAAGGATTCCTCACATCCACTCAAAAACTGTTCTCTTAAGTTCAGATCTCAGCGCGACTTCTCTGTTGTTTCTCGGGGTGAGAAGCAACTTCAAAGCCTTCCACACACCAGAATGAGGGAGAGAGGGGCAAGGTGCCTCTGAGAGTATGTGCTGGTTTTTGCCAGCTCAGCACCGGGTCAGAACACCCTGGTTTCCTTCTACAAACGTCTTCACTAGATGGCTTGTGTAAGGAGGCCCAGTGACTGAACGATACAAGCAGGCTCCCAGCCCAGGCATCAGCCACCTGTCTAGCACCGTCTGTCATCCCAGGTCCCCGTGCCGGGCCACCTACCCTTTCTGCTGCCGGTAATTCTGCATCTCTAGTGCGGCTTTGCGCGGGAAGGTCCGGAGGAGCTTTAGCACTTGCTGTTTCCAGGACAGCAGCCTTTTCTTCTGAGTCTCCGTGAAAGCCTACAATTAGGGGGTGAAGCAGGGGTGGGGGATTTCTTTCAGCTCTCTCTGGGATTCATTCACTCTACTGCCTGCCTGCTAGGTGCCAGGCAGTCCCAGCATGTGGGGTGACCTGTGTGCTCAGAGCTTCTGGCTGAGTTGGGGTGAAGATACACACACACCTCTAAGCATGAGGGAGAAGCACGGGACATAAGAGACGTCGATCTGGTGTGAGGGCTGGAGAAGGGGGCCCCCCAGGTACAAACGTGTAAGCTAACTGTGGAGGGCCAAGGAAGAGGGAACTTGTTTCCAGAGAAGGAATGGGTACAAAGGCTCTGAGGAAGGCGCTCAGGGAGACGACTAAAGCCAGCCATGGTCCCTGATGGTCACAAAGGAATGTTGGTCCTGAGAGCGATGGGGTGGCCTTTTACTTTCTGGGAGCCCCGAAGGGTGCCTCACCTCATGAGTCAGGCACTTTTCGATGAGCTGGAGGTAACTGGTGATGTTCTCCTCGTCCGGTCGGGACACCAGCAGCTGGGTGCACACTAGCGAATATGGGGGAAGGGGGTCAGACCCCAGCACGCACTCACATGCTCCAGCTGTCCCGGCCCCAGTTGGTAGGCAGAGAAGAAGGGGCAGGAAACTCAGGCTGGATGAGTACCAACTAGGTGCCAGGCACAGTGCCTGGCTTGTGAGGACATGAAAAGTGTCCACCACAGCGCCTGGACGAGGCAGATAGGGTGTCAGTACCTTTCTCCGTTAAACTCTTGCAATAATGCCACTGATGTGGGCATGTGAATGACCCTCAAAGAGAGGTTCTGCCTCAGGTCACACAGCTTCTAGCTCTGGACCCACGTGTAAAGTATGCCATGCACGCTGCCCTGGGAAAGGCTGAGCCCCTAAGAGCTCCTCCGCACACAAACAAAACTTCAGTCCTCTGAGAGAACTGAAGGATGTGCCTTATTCTGCTCACCCTGTGACTGTGTGCAGTTTTCAAGGACACAGCCCTTGTCTTCTGCTCAGGGTGCAGACATGATGAGCGTAAGCACTGAACCCAGACCTACGTGAGCACAGGCGTCTGACGCCCTCAGTGCTCCAGTCCCCGAGGCTTCAAAAAGCTCTGCTTCCACCATTTAATTTGGACTTGATTGCTAATGCTTGGCCTACTGCCTGAGAACACCCTGCTGGACCCTGGGTGGTCTCACCTTTGCCCATCACCCGTGTAAACTGGCTGGGGATGTCTCCGTCGGCGACGGGAGCTGGGGCTGGCTCGCTGCCATCAGTAGGGGCTGAAGCTAGTGGAGGGGGGTAGCTCTCTGCAGCTGGAGGGTCCTTGGCCTCAGTGCCCTTGTCTGTGCCAGGATGAGCCAGAGGAGACTCAGCACTTGGCAGCGGCGGTTCCCCGCGGCCCCCTTCCTTGGCAGTAGGAGCAGTAGCGGGAGCAGCAGCGGCAGCGGCGGCGGCAGCAGCGGCGGCGGCCACTGTCGCCTGGAGGACACTGTAGGCCTTGATGGGAGTGATGATGATCTGTTGCAGCTCCTGCAGGGCACTTCGCAGATTCCCACCTTCCAGCACGTCCTGGGAAGGGCGGACAGGCCCGGAGTATGAGCCAACCTGACATTATGCAGACTAACAACACAAACGATGGCAGACTGGGCTTGAGGAGCGCTGGCGGGACCGCGTTCCAGCGCGGAGGAGGCAGGCAGAGGCACCCCAAGGCCCAGGTATACACGCATCTGCACACGCAGCCCTTCCCCCGCTCAGGGTGGCGCGACACAGAGTTCCGAGTGGTCTAAGGCCAGGCCCTCAAAGTGTCACCATGGATGAAACCAGACTCAGACACACTGAGGGGAGGGGTGAGGGTGCGGGGAACAGAGGGCAAGTGACTAGTAAAGGCAAAAAGCATGCAAGTCGAGGCAGACGTGGATGAGAAACAAGCAAATGGAAGGAGATCATGCCCATGTGCTTGGTGGAGCAGCGGTTTAGACAGCTGTCTTTGGCCTAGAGTGTAGGCCACATACATCCCAAGGACTGTGGTTCAAGACCTGGGGTCGGGATGAAAACCCAGATGAACTAAAAATATGAAGTGCTTCTTCCTCCTTTCTCTTCCTTCCTGCCTGTGCTCCCCTTCACTGCTGTCTGCACCTTCCCTTTTCAAAAAGAGAACCATGCACACAGGGAGACCCTCTGCTCTACCAGAAAGATCAGCTGGAAATGGAAAAACAAAAGGGAGAGACGGGGATGAGTCAACAGAGAGTCTGGAGAGAGACCAGGACAGACAGGATGGGGGCCTCTTAGCTACAGCGAGAGCCCTGTGCTCTGCCTGGCTCTTGGTCCCTACAGGCTGGCTCTCCAGGGCTGGAGACGTCCAGCAGGAGGTCACCCAGGCGGCCAGGCTGACCCAGAGCCTTCTGTCCACTGGCACCACTGAGCAGTCAGGTGGCTGTGAAGATGGTACTAGATCCTCACCTTCTCCAGGGACTTGAGGACGCTCTGCCTCTCACGCAGCTTCTGGATGCTCAGAGCTATCTTGTGGCGGGCACCTTTGGTGACATTCTGTGGTGGGGCAGAAGGGGACAGGAAGCTGGAATGGGGGGCTGGAGTACCTGGGGGTTCCCTGGAGAGACAGGAAGCTGGGTTGCAAGGGTAGCATCGGAAGGCCGCCCCCGGCTTTACCTGAGACTCCAAGTGCTGCTCAGTCAGCGTCATCATCTCTTCATAGCTCATCTGTGAGAAGAGGGCCGCATACTTGTGCAAGCGGAGGCTCTTGAGCCACGTGGGGACATCTGTGGAAAAGGAGGGAGGATGTAAGGTCAGGAAACTGGCCCTGGTGACCAGGGCGGAGAAAGGGCTGTGGGGGAGGGACCATAAACACAGGCAGCCTTCAAACTCCTCGAAAACCGGGAGCGCGATGGGGAAAGTCCAGAAGCCAGACGGTGACAGGCGGCCTTCCCTGTCAGGACAGCTGCCGCTGCCTGGCTGGACACAGCTGGGTGTGCCCTGCGGTGGCCAGGGGGACTGCTGTGCGCGGGCTGCCTGCCAGATGGGGTTCTGAGGGGTGGGGGGGCTGCTCTCCCTCAGACTGGAGCCTGTGGGAGTTGATACGGGATCTCTTTGCTCAGTCCTGGTTCCTTGGTCAGTCTACTCTCCTCAGACCTGTCCCCACTTGGGGGATGGGAAGCTATAGCTGCCTTCTATCCTGCTGCAGAAGGCTCTCTCTAGAGGGTCCTGGGGCCACCCTCGTCCCTGTACCTTTCATGCCACTGCCATCTTCCTGGAAAGTGTTCCGGCTGGAGCCCTGCTCCTCCGTCTGCTCACTGCCAGAGGAGGCCACGCTGCTCTGGGGTGAGAGGGGTGCGTGGTCGGGCGTGGTGAAAGCAGCCCGGGCCCCGAGCTCCTCCGGACTTGGCCACTCACCAGGGGCCTGGGGGCTCGTGGGGATAAGCGACATGGAGCGCTTCAGCGGGCTGGGATGGATTTGGCAAGGGAGACCTGGCCGGAGGGAGAGAGAGGAAGAGGTCAAGCTTGGGGATACTAATGGTTTCCTGATGCCCCCCTCAGTCACCCCACACCGGACCACCAACAAGCTGCCATCATCTCGGACCCTCCCCACTTCTGCTAGCACCCTAGTCCAAGTCACTGGCGCCCCCTGCTGAAATGACTGCCATGGCCTCCTCACTGCTTTCCAGCCTTCATTCTTGCCTCCTCAAATCCATCCGTCTCACAGAAGCCACCCTGATCCTTGTAAAATGCAAGTCAGACCAAGGCAGATCCTGTTTAGATCCCATCCGTGGCGTCCCTTTGGGTTGAGAAAAAAATCCACTCTTCCACACATCTGCACGGCCCTGCTCATCTCTAACCTCTAACCTCCCACAACTCACCCTTGGGTTCAAGCCTTTCTATACCCTCTCCCACCCACTTTCCCGCACAATTTGTTCTAGAACATTCCCGCTTGTTCCTGCTTCAGGACCTTCACACTTGCTTTTCTTGTTTCCTGCTTCTATTAGAGCTGCCTTCCTCACGCAACACCTCAAGAAAGTGTTGCCTTACCTCCTAGGAGGCCTCTGAACCCTCAGTCTGCAGCGACTACCCCCACGCCCGCCCCCAGTCCTGGCCACTCCACCCTATTACTGCTTTATCTTTCTCACAGCCCTCATCACGACCTATAATGATCTTATCTAGTTACCTGCTTACTTGCTTATTAACTCAACCTCTGCTACAAACCAGCTTCGTGACAGCAGGCACCTGTCCTGTTTTAATCATAGCATCCTGCTAATTACAGTGGGCCCAGCCCAGGAGTTGCTTCATTAGTACGTGAAAGTCAATGAATGAAGTACATAAACGGCTTCTTCAACATCCCCATCATTGGGCCTCACCGCCCCCCAAAGATCTGACCTATACTGAGTCCAAATCAAGGAAAAACCAAGCCCTCATCCCCACGGTATTTCACACACTCCACCATTCCTATTCCTGAGGTAGGAAGAGGGATCCAGCCCCTGTTAACCATCCTTAGGACAGGGCACGTTCCCCCAAGCTTCTAGACCTTACATCTGCTCCTCCCTCCATGAGGCTCGCTGCTCTTCCACATTGATCGGCCAGCCACTCTGGCTTCTCCTTGCTCAAACTTTCCCTCTTCTGTCCCCTGGGCCCTGCGCTGCCACCTTGTGCCCAGTGCTCCCTGCTCCCTTCACTAGTCCGCCTCTTGCACAGGACCCTAGGCTCATTCAACCATTTTACCCCTCCAGGACCAGATGCAAGGCACGCTGCCCTCAAAACTTCACCGAGGCCAAAAGGAGGCATCCATAAGTCCTTAAGGTGCTGGGCGAGCCTGTAGGCTTGGCAAAGGGAATCCAGAAGTACCCCACTCAAGAAAGAAAAAGACGAAACAACATCAAAAAGTCTTACCCTAGGTAGGTGAGAACATTAAACACTGGGCAACAAAAGCCCTTTGCCCCAGTTCCTATGGGGAGCTGGGAGGCAGAGACAGAACCCCAGCCTGGTTTCTGATGGGAAGGTTGGGCCTCCTGCCAGTGCTCCACCAACATACAGGCCAGCAAGGATGACCAGGTGTCTTATCTATGACAGTATCTCTGCTCCTAGCCAGGAAATCACCTGAGTGAGAAGGCAGCAACTGACACAGCCCTAAGGCCAGTCCTGACTGTGACCTTCAGGGTACTCTGCTCAGGGCTCTTCGAAATGGATGAATTCCCAGAAGATGACAGCAAACTTTGGGGAGCCCTCAAGAGATCTTTCTTTCTGCTTGTCTCGGTACCACTGGCCTCCTACCTTCTCCCCTGCAGTCAAGAGGCCCTCAGGCTGAGAGGGCAGGAACTTATCCTGCTTGGCCCCACACTAGGGTGGGCGGCGGCTGGCCACAGCATGAGAACCATAAAAATAGGAATGCCGGCTGGAGATCCAGGGCCTCACACTCTCCAAGAAACCTCGTCCTTGGCAGCACCCCAAGCCCACCCTTGCCTGCCTGCTCTGATCAGCCAATCCTTGTTCCCCACTCAAAAATATTTTAATGATTTCCTGTTTCCAGCAACTGCCTGCAATTGGAAAGCTTCATTCTATCATTTAAGGCTTCCCCAAATGTGGTCCTAACATACTGAGACCTGGGAGGCAAGACAGACCTGAGTTCAAATCCCGATCTGCCACCTATTCACTGTATGACCGTGCACAAGTCACCTGATTTGTCCCTCTGCCTCCCTTTCCTTGTGAAGTCCTTAGCACGGGGGCAAGCACCTGATAAACACAAATATTTGTAACTGCTATATTGCTCCTTTAAATTCTTGTACCTTTCCAGCCTAGCCAGACCTGTATATGCCAATTTGCCACCCCTGTGCCTTCAATTCATGCTGTGTCCTCTACCCAGAAAGTCCAACTCCTTTCTCTCTTCTGGCTCAAACTCCCTAAATCACATTGTTCCAGATTGGTTAGGGGCTGCTGTACCCATTGCAGGGAAGCCTGAAGGAGTGGGCAGGAGTTCATGGGTACCTGCATGAATGACCCTTTCCCTTGAGGAGGCTGAAGTATCTCCGGAGGGTTACTTTTAGGTGGAGTGTAGCAAAGTAGTTAAGAGTACGAGCTTCGGAGCCAGACTGCTTGGACTGAAAATCTGGCTACCTCACCTTGGGCGAGTGACTTCTGTGACTCAGCTGATAAATTTACAGGCATAAAGTTCTCAAAACAGCTCTTGGTCAAACACTAACTGCTCCATGTATTTTAGCCCCATCGATTTATACATTTAATATATCCTCCCAATCCGGACCCAGACACTGATGCTCTGGACCAGAAAACAAGATCCAAGATGCCTTGAGTTGCTGGAGTTCCCAGAAATGCCTCCCACCCCTCCATCTTCCCTGAGTCTTGTCAGCACCCGGGAGGGAGGCAGGTGACCGCGACATCTATGTTTAACTGGGAGAAGAAATGGGTTCAGGGCTGGGTACCCAAGACCCAAGATTCATACAGATAACACTTCCCTGCCACTTTCTCCTGGCCTGATTTAGCCGATGCCCGCCAAAGAAGGCTAGCCACCCTCAGGTTTGATCTTGGAGACTTCTCGCCTTAAGTAGGTCAGGTCATGTCACCTTAACAAACCTTAAAATGTCACCTTCCCTTATCCTGTTCATTTCAACTAAAGTTTAAAAAAACGTCCTGTTGCACCAGCTCTTCTTGCTCGCCCCAGCCTCCTGGGCGCTTACTAAGAGAGTCCTTCGGAGGCCACTTAGTTGACAGGAAGGCATAGCGGTCAGAGGCATGCTCTGGCATCAGACTTCCTGGGTCTGATCTTGGTCAGTTCCACCATTTGTTCTATGTGTGACCTTGAATCCATGACTCTACCTCTTTGAACCTCAATGTCTTTACCTGTAGAATGCGGCTAATAATATGGCTGTGAGGAGGATTAAATGAGATCAGCTGAAAGGTACTTACAAAAGAATACCCAGCACAGTTAATATGTAGCAATGTTACCTTCTATTACTAATGCCTTTCAGCCTGAGTTACATTTTATAGGAACAGGCTTATACAGTTCTCAGAAACAGGCTGTAAGCTGACACCAGTTATAAATATCTGGAAGGGACCTCAGATCTGGTCATGAATTCATGCCTTCTAACCCTTTTCAAGTAGGGATGACCTTACAGGACCCCCACCCCTCACCTGCATTTGCACTGCTCCCAATACTGTTGATGGCTGGCGGCACTGAGCTGGGTGGATGGAAGGGCACGTGTCCATTTTCCCGGGGTGGCTTGTCCTGCCAACCTGGCCCTGCCTCCCCAGGGCCCAGCTCTGCAGGGCCCCCCCACTCATCTGAACCCTGGCGTGAGTGGTAACTGGGCTCAGGCCGGGTGCGGAAACCACTAGCCAGTCGCTCTTCTAGGTGGCTCAGCCAGAGGGCCAGGGCGTTGCGGTCCTCCAGGGTGGTGGCTGGGTGGATGAGGGCATAGGAGAGCAGCTGGCGGCTCTCCTCGATGAAGGCATTGCTCTCGATCGAGTAGGCCAGCACTTTCTGCAGCAGCCTCATGTACTCTGACTTGGCTTCCGTGTTTCCTGGCTGTAGGAGGGGCAGGTGGGACAGCAGCAGAGACACCACCTTCTCTTTGGACTCCTGCTGCCACTGGCTGACGATGGCTGTGAGGGGAGAAGAGGAAATGTCAGGGGGGCCAGGGCGGAGGACTCCTATCAACCCAGGAGAGCAGCCTACAGCCTGTCCCCTCAGTTCCAATCTCCCCTCCTTTCTCCTTTCATGACCCCCGATCTTGTCCTTTCCAGAGTGAGTTTTCCTGGTTCTGTCACTCCTACTCCCAAACACCTGCAGCTGTCCAACCTGCCAGTCTGGAATCTGAGCTCCTCCTGCTGCCCCCAGGCCCGCTCTCATTGCTGTTGCCCCAATTCTTTATCCTCAAGCCTTCTACCCACTTTTTCTTAACTATCAAACAGCTTCCTTCTTTCCTGGGGAGGAGAGTGATGCATAAGGTGGCGGAAAGTCTGGGCTCTGGAACCAGATGGTCTGGATTTCCCAACTCACTAGCTGAGCCTTGGGCAAAGCACCCTGCACCTTGCCAAGCACTGGTTTCCTCATCTGAAAATTCTGGAGATAATTCTAGTACCTAATTCCCCGTGTAGCTTTCAGATTCAACAAGCCAAAAGAATGGAAAGTGTCCTGGCATATAGGACATATTTAATACATGTTTGCTGTGGTTTTTGTTTGTTTTTAACATTTTGTTTGTTTTATTTGTTTGTTTTTGCATTTAAAAAAATGCAGACAGGAATGAAGGCAAGCAGGCAGGTAGGTAGGAAGAGGAGGAAGAACCATTTTTACTTATTCCATTTGGTTGTTCATCTTGGTTTTTCCAGGGAAGTGAACCAGGTCTTTGGGATGTATGTGGATTGTATCTGGCCAGAGGCAGAGAACCCAACCACCACTCCACCAGAATGTGCTTGCTGTTGGTTTTCAACTGGGCTCTCTCCCACTAGATTTCTCCCCTCCAATCTGCCCCTCACATCCAAATGGATTTCTCTTCCTAAAGCAAACCAGGATGTCATGTTGCTGACCAGGAGCTTACAATACACCAACAGACTCAAGTTCAAGAAATCCTAATTCAACACCATCTTCATTTCCTGGATACGCCCACCTCCTATTCCTCCAAATAAAGACTCAGCTCAGGACACCTCCATGTTTTCTGGGGCTCTTTGTACACATTCAACCAAGCTTTCACACTCAGGGGCCAACTCTGACCTCATTCCTTTCCTACACAACTGAACTCACAACTGGAGCTGAGGCGACAATGTACAAACACCTAACAAGGGAGCGCTGGGAGATGAGCTGTTGGTGAGGTCCTAGTTCGGGGCAAAGATGCTGCTCAAACTGCACTGGGCCAGAGGGGTGAGAGCTGAAGAACAGGTGGTGCCTCCTTTCCAGTCTGGGCCAGGCTGTATGGTCCTCACAAAAAAGGGTGGAGAAGGGTCCTTCTGCCATCAAGCGAGTGACCAGAGAAGACGCTGCCAACGTTCACAAGCAGGCAGGCCCATGGGGTGGGCTTTGAGAAGTTTGCTCCCTGGGCACTCAAAGATCCGGAAATCTGCCACGGAGACAACGGGCACTCCAGATATGCCCACCTCACCAGGCTCAACATAGCTGTCCGGGCCAAAGGAGTGGGGAATGTCCATAACCTATCAGAAAACGGAATGAGGATGCAGATTCACTAAACTAGTTCTATACATTTGTTACTTATTTACCTGTCACCACTTTCAAAACTCTAGCTCCCCTATGTGACCCAGCTGGCTAAGGCTCAGGCTGGGAAAGCCCTGAACCTGGGTCTGAGACCCATGGATAAGGGAATGGGGGCAAAGAAAATGTTTAAAAAGAAATAAAATTCTTGGCGCACCTGTGTAGCTCAGGTGGCTGAAGCAGCTAAGGTGCAGATCATGTAAAGGCCAAGGACGCAGGTTGAAGACCCAGGGCCAGGGGTTAATTACTGATGTTAAATAAAGTTCTAAAACCACCACATATTCAAACAATAAAGAACAGCAGGAGATGAAGCGTCTGTGCTTCTTCTCCCATTTACTGACCATGCGACTGGGCAAATGTGACCATTTCACTGGGCTCGACTTACCCTACTTGTTGAGTGGGCTCAGAATCGTTCCTACCTAGTGTGCTTGCTATGAAGTAAGAGAGACCACAGCACAAAGCAGGGCGCAGAACAGGTCCTCATGGTGCACCTGGTGAGTAGCAGTTGTTCAGTCAGTTGCCTCAGAAGGAGTAAGCCACATACCCTCAGGTTTGAGCCCTGGGGCGGGGGGACACAACCAGTGTGAACAACTAAATGAAAGTAAAATAAAATGCTGCCTCCTCTTCCTGCCTGCCTGTCTGCCTGTTCGCCTTCATTCCTGCCTGCACCTGTCCTTTAAAACAAAACAAATGACCTCAGTAAGCATATCTAGCATCAGTTATGAAACCCTACTGTTTTCTTCCTTTCAAATATCTAGATTCTAAAGGGACAAGACAACCCGAGGCCCAGGAAATAGGCTGAGAGTGGACATATATATACCTCAGAATTCCAGGAATCTGGGTTCCCAAATTGGCTCCCTCTGCAACTGATGGTGTCTCAATCCAACTTCCTTAGAGATTAAGATTTCAAGACCTTTGGTCTCTGCTCACACTATAAAAATGAGAGCTGGCTCCTGGGAGCCTTGCAGGAAAACCTGAAAGTGTGCACTTTTTTTTAAATTTATTTTTCAGTGTAGGAATTATTCTGCACATTGAAATAACTTCCTATGTATAGGTTCTCCATTTCTTAGATACATTTCAACACACCCTGCCCTCCACCACATCACCAAGTGTTCTTCCCCATTGTCCAGTGGGCTCCACCACCATTTGCCCCCACTTGCCCCATCCCCTTTTGGTAACCTCAGTTCTGTTGCAAATGTTTCAGGGTTATGTTTCATCTGTTCCTTTGTTTTGTCTATTCACATTCCACCTATGAGTGAGGTCATCTGGTATGTATCTTCCTTCTTTTGTTTTGTTTCACTTAGCATCATCCCCTCTAGTTCCATCCATGTTGACTGACATGACAGGATTTCATCTCTTCTAAGGGCTGTGTAGTATTCCATTGTATATATGTCCACATCTTTATCCATCCATCTGATGTTGGGCACTTAGGCAGTTTCCAGTTCTTAGCTATTGTGAATAGGGCTGCAGTAAACATGGGGCTGCACACATCTCTGTGGATGGGTGTTTTTGCATCGTCTGGGTAGATGCCCAGGAGTGGAATGACAGGATCATATGAGATTCCCATCTTCAGTTTTTTGAGGACTGTCCAAACTATTTTCCATCGGGGTTGCACCCATTTGCCCTCCCACCAACAGTGCAGAAGTGTTCCCTTTTCTCCGCATCCTCGCCAGCATTTGTTGTTTCCAGACTTTTGGATAATAGCCAGTCTTTCAGGTGTAAGGTAATATCTCATTGTTGTTTTAATTTGCATTTCCGATCGCCAGCTAGTAGGAACATAATTTCATGTGCCTATTGGTCTTCTGCATATCCTCTTCAGAAAAGTGTCTCTCCAATTCCCCCCCTCCCATTTTTGATTGGATTGCCTGTTCTGTTGTTGAGTTTTATGAGTTCTTTGTATATTTTAGATACTAACCCTTTGCTGGAAATATCGAATGCAACTACTGTCTCCCAGTCAGTAGGTTTCCTTTTGGTTTTGGTGATGTTTTCTTTTGCTGTGAAGAAGCTCCTTAGTTTGATGTAGTCCCAGTTGTTCATTTTTCTCTTTGTTTTCCTTGATGGTGGAGTTGAGTCCCCAAAGGCTTCTCTATGACTGAAGTCATGGAAAATCTTTCCTATGTTGTCTTCTAAGAGCTTTATGGTTTCTGGTCTTATGTCCAAGTCTTTAATCCATTTTGAGTTAATTTTTGTGAATGGCATTAGAGAGCAGTCTAGTTTCATTCTCTTGCATGTGGCTGTCCAGTTTTCCCATCACCATTTGTTGAAGAGACTTTCCTTTCTCCACTGAATGCTTCTGATTAACTGACTGTATGTGAGTGTGTCAATTTTTGGTGATTCAGTTCTATTCCACTGATCTGAGCCTCTGTTACTATTCCAGTACCATACCATTTTGATCAATATAGCTTTGTAATAATAGTTCAAAGACTGGAAGTGTAAACCCTCTAGATTTGTTCTTTTTTTCTAATGATTGCTTTGGCTATTCGGGGTCTTTCGTTGTTCCACACAAATTTTAAGATGTTTTTGTTCTATTTCTGGAAATAAGCCTGTGGGATTTTAATGGGGATTGCATTAAACCTATATATTGCTTTGGGTAAGATGGCCATTTTAATGACATCGATTCTTCCCAGCCAGGAGCAGGGGATGTCTTTCCATTTCTTTGTGTCCTCCTCTACTGAGAAGTGCACACTTTTGCAATTCTTTCTTTTAATGACCTTTTAATGTTTGAAATCTATGGCCAGGAAATTCACATAAACTTCTAACTCTGCTTAAATGTTGAGCTCTAAGAAAATGAATCATGGCCTACCCAGTTAATAATCAGCTGCCTCTGAAGGAGCACAGTTCGCATACATCCCAGGGACCCAGTTTCTCATCCTGGGGTCCAGTGGGAACAACCAATTTGAACTAAATAAAAATAAAAATAAAATAAAATGGTTCTCCTTCTCTCTTTCTGCCTGCTTGCCTACATATGCCTTTATTCCTGTCTACACCTTTAAAAAAAGAAAGAAAAAAAATCAGACACGACTCCCAACTCCTGGTCATATAGCCAAACATTTCCTTTACCTTGGCCTCTGTGATCCAAGCTTCCCAGAAAAGCCCTGTGAGCGCCCAGGGATTCATCCACGCGTTCACCCGGCAGTGTGTGCCACCCCAACACTACTGGCCGAAACGGAAGCAGCAGCAATGGTATAAAACACCAGCAACAATGGACAGCATTTACACAGTACTTACTTATCAGGTGCAGACACTATGCTAAGATCATGAGCTTTCCACCCTCACCTCAACCCGCCTTCAGCACCCCTGCTTGCAGATGAAGAAATACACTGTGGAAGGTGAATTCACTTCCCCAAAGTGAGCGCCAAGATCTGAACCCAGATCAGTGTCCAGGACAGACAGAAACATTTACCCTTTACTATCTTTCCAGAGTTCCTTCCTTCGGGATGCGGCACTCATGCCTAAGAAGCCTCGTCACGCCACGAGTCTTCTTCTGACCCAGTCCCCCATGATCACCAAATTATCTCTTAGGTCATCTCCATACCTACAGATGTGTCGGAGGCGGGACGAAGCTTTGACTGCAGGGAGCCCCCACCTGCCCTGCCCTCCCACTGCCGTCTGCCTGGATCACAGGGAAGAATTCCTTGGGGATGCATTTCCCTGATTTAGCCCTGAGTTTTTGGCTCTTGATGTGAAGAAGAAATATGATGCGTATGATCACGGACAGAAAGGCAAGGACCGGCATCCCAGCTGTGTCATGCAGTTGCCCAGGAGGCGTCCTGTCAGAGCACGTCGCAGGGCTGCTGGGGAGATCTGGGGTGACAGTACATGTGTGGCACCTGACAGGCCGCCCGATCTGAGCACTCGCTGTGAGACTCGATGACTGGGGTTTTCTTCCTTGGCCCTTCGCAGTCAGCCCACCCTCGGCCGCTGTTGTCTAGGTCTTCCAGGGTAGCCAGGGGCATCTGAGACAGAGAAGCCTTGTCTAGTCCCTCCCCCACTCCAGAGTACTGCCAGGACCCCAGGGCTAAGGGACACGCAGCTCCTCCTCTGGTACTGCCAGGGGACGTGACGGAACAGCCCCAAGGGCTGGGCTCAATGAAGGACCTTGTTCTACTGCGGAAAAAGGGGAGAGTGGTTTTGGACAAATGGAGGCTGACCCTGAGGAAATGTGTTCGTGCGTCTGAGAGGCGGTGTGGTGGGGAGGGTGGGCCTCCACGACTGGGAAGCGTCAGTGAGCACTGGAACCCGTCCAAGGAATTTGTGTAGACTCAGGCCCCTTGGGGGGAGCCCAGCTGGGGCTGCAGAGGACGGGTGGGGATGGAACTACTAGTTTCCTGCCCAGATCAGGAAAGTCCGGTGCGGCGCTGAGGCACAGCAGAGGGCCACCGAAGACCTGCACGACTGAAGCCACGTGGTCCTCTGGAAGGTAATGGAGTCTGAGTGAATAATGTGCCCTCTCCAGGATTCCCTGACCTCAGGTCACCCTGTCTCACATCCTAGCAGTCTACAGAGTAAGCGCACAAGTCCACAAGGAAAACTTGCGTGGATCCGAAAGCCAGCTCTGCCTCCATGATTTAGGTCAACATGATTATGGGTCAGTCCTTTAACTCTCTGAGTCTTGGTCTCCTCTACTGCATAACATGGGTACAGGCCCTCCGCACACGCTGCTGCTCTAAAGACTCAATGAGGCGGTGGTGGTAAGCGCGCCGTGCATTTTAGTTTATGGTGGGCGTTCTTCACTGAAGATCAAGAGTCAGGGCTGTTTGGAGGCAGGGGAAGCAAATCCTGTCGAAGGGCACATCTGGGCCTCTCCTTCAGGATTCCCGACGGGAGTGGGAATTTCGGTTCTTTACCCGGTGTCTCCGGTTCGTCTGACTAGAAGCACAACAAGCAATGATGAAACCCTAGGGGTGGGCGGATGGGGGAGGGGGCTGGGAGAGGCCCTGATGGCAATGGTTGCTTCCCACCAAGGGAAAACCTGGCCTCCACAGGCCTGGAGAGGATGAGGAAGACTGTGCGTGACTGCCTTCCTTAGCCAGGTGGCCGGGGCTAAGTAGGTCATGACCCTAGGTCCTGGCAAACCACAGAAGCCAAATATATCTTGGAGACTGCCAAAAGAGCGAACCCACTCTTATGTGCCGGGCTGTTGCAACAGCCGTGGCAGCCTCGGGCACCAGCCAGAGGGACTGGGGTTTGGCTCCAAGCATGCCCTTCTCTGCCTCACCCCAGCTCGCACAAAGAAGGGGGAGGGCTGGGGGGGCTCACATATTTGTTTGATGAACTATCAGTCGTGCTTGAAAGGGCAGGGTGGAGGCATCGGTTGCGCTCTGCTGACTCACTAGGTCACAGGCCCCTCCTGACCTCAGTTTCCCCACCCAGATCCAGTGAGCCAGAGGGGGAAGGGCTTAACCCTGTTCCACATAGACTCTAAGAGGGCAGGAGGAGGGAAGAAATGTAGAAAATGTGGCCCAGGAACTATAGGACGAGGGAGGGAATGGATTCCCGCTTCTCTGGCCCCACCCTTCTGGTCCAAGTCCATACTGGGGGAAAAAAGACTCACATCACTGTGAGTTTCCAACAGGCAGGGAAGACAGCAGAGAATAATGGAGATGACAAGGGGGACCACTGTTCCGGAGACCTTTGGAATACTGCTTTTCTGTTCTTGGGTGTTCTCTCAGATTCTGCTTTAACAAAACCAATGCTGGCTGCCAGAGCTAGGAGAATTCCCTGCTCCCCCAGCTGCCTGAGAGGAAGGGACAGCCCAGACCAGAGGGCCCTTCTTCAGTCCTCACTCCTAGCAGGTCACCTGACAAGTACCTCACCATCTTCTTGGGCCCGCCCAGAATCCTTTGTCATTATCAAGGTAAGTGGTTCTCCACTGGATGCACAGGAGCCAACTAAGGAGTTTTAAAAAGAAAAATAGTCAGAATTGCTGGGGCTAGGATCTGTTATTTTTATAAAAGCTGGGATTGGGACCCATCTAGATCGAGTCCTCTGAACAAACTGTCCCTTCTGAGAAAGTCAGACAGGAAAACAGCTCTGGCCTGACTCAGATCTTAACCCAGTCACCCTGGGTGAACTGGAGGCAGCAGCAAGGTTGGGTGGGTGGGACATGGAGTATAAACCCAGAAAATGACTCCTGGCTTGAAGGGACCTGAAATGCTAAAGAAGGACTTCGGACCCAGTAATAGGCAGCTCTGACCTGGGGACTGGTGGACTCACACAGCACTTAAAATTTGGTTTGTTGGGTAAGTGTGCATCTTGGTGAGGGAGAGAGGCAGATTCTTTGAGGGATCCATCCCATAAAATATTAAGACCTACTATTTTAGAAGAACTCTATTGGGTCCCATCTTTGGCACATTACTTCAGAGCCCAGAAGATACTCTGGTGGAGTAGTGGTTAGGTTCATTGCCTCCAAAGGAGCCAGGCCACATACCCCTGGGTTCAAGTCCTGGATCCCAGGGAAAACAACCAGTGGGAACAATTAAATGAAAATAAATAAAGCACTTCCTCCTCTCTCTTCCTGCCTGCCTGCCTCTGTTTGCCTTCATTCCGACCTGTACCTTTCTTTAAAAAAAAAGGTTATTTGGGCTCCTGAACAATTGCCTCACTGTCCAGATGTGGATCCCCAGGCTCAAGAGGGCAGGCCTGACCCAGACCAAAAGAGGGGTAGGGGTCAGTGGCAGAACTGGATCTAGAACTCTTGGGTGTCCTGGCTCCTACTCTCATGTCCCAAATGACTCACTCAACAGGCATCATCTCTCAAATTGTCTGGTCATCTGAAGAAGCTGGATGTTCCTTCCTGGGACCATGTGGGTCTGGGTGAGGGGGCCCAGGAATCTGGACTTTAATAGTCACCTCTTCCCTGATCAGGTGATTCTGCTAGAGATGCAAGTTTGGGACACACAAGGGAATGGACAGGTCATAATGAGCAGAGCAGAAAGAGAGGATGTCTCCAGGCTTCTTTCACAAATATGGCACAGGGGGCGATACTCCTTGAGGGTAGGCTCAAAAGAGGAGACACTCACCTCCCCAGTCTCCGAGCCCCACATCTATTAGGAAAGAGACATTTAAGGCCCGACAGAATTCACTTCTGACCATGTCACTCTGCAGGCATGCTTTGCTCCAATCCTGGTAGACATCCTGCTGACTCTGAAACACACTACGCCCTCTCTGTCTTCCTTCATTCTAAGTTCTCCCTTCCTCTTCACCCAATTAGGTACCGTCGTGCGACCTTTCACCAGGTGACATGAACTATGGATAAAGACCTTGATTCATGTACCCCTTTATCAATTCATTCCATAGCAATTCCCAACTCTGGCTCTCCCAAGGCAAACCATCTGTAATGGGCCTCTGATAAAGTAAACTACGTCTTTCAAATGAAATGGCATAATAAATATTTTAAATGCACATAATTTCAAGCTAGCAGTTCTACAGAATCCTAGGAATTTTTCCGAGATGTTGAAAAGGTACTCATTAAAACACTGTTTATAAGAAAAAGAATGAAATACTACGTGGTAGAGTCTACTGGGAAAGAACAAGTGTTTTAGACGTGCCCCGGTGGAGTAGTGTTAGGTTTACCACCTTGGAAGGAGCGCAGTCCACATATATCCCAGATCTCAGGCTCGCTTCCTGGAGGGTGGGGTGACAAGCATTGCAAACAACTAAATACAAATAAAATGCTTTTTCCTTTTCTCATTTCCTGCCTGCCTGCCTACTTGCCTTCATTCCTGCCTGCACCTTTCCTTTAAAATAAAAATAAATAAAAATAAACAGAGAGGGCTTTAAAACCAAATTCTGCCTCCGCCTCTGCCCAGTTTTATGACCCAGGCTAAGCCACTTGATCTCTCCAGGAGTTAGTCTACTCATCTGTACAATGGGGGAACAGTTGGACCCACATTAGAGAGTTGTGAGGGTGACTGGAGAGCACTGCTCAGTGCATCAGTGGGACTCTGGAAACATCACCTACTCTTCCCACTATGCAGCCACTAACTACAACGAGGCACTTATGTACATGCTGAATGCAGAATGACCTTCTTGCTGTATTAAGGAAAAGAAGGAACTGGTCGACAGGCACTGTATCAAACAGCTGGAGGAAGAATGCATACATGCTTACACGTGCACAAATAATCTCTAAAACAGCCACAAGCGGGGTGCAGGAGTGTGGGAGGCCTCACTTTTCACATTTCATATGGTCTGATTTTACGACACATTTTTAAACCAAAAGCATACAACGAAAATACTCAAATAGCAACAAGCACCACTGGTGATGCTGCTATAGAATCAAGACTGGCACCCAGTCCTCATCTGACTGCTGCTCAGCATGGAAGAGTGGAAGACCCTGGTCTCCCACCCAGGGGCCCCCGCGCTGGGGCGGGGTCAGTGACCACCGTGAAATTCTCCACCCGGGCGCTCGAGCACAGAGGCCTAACACTACTCCACCGGGGCACGTCTAAAACACTTGTTCTTTCCCAGTAGACTCTACCACAGAGGTGTGTGAATGGCTGAGTTTTGCTGCTCACTGGCGCCTGCTGGGACCCGAGTTGGCCTGACTTCTGGCCCGAGGAACCATCTTCCCCTTGCACTATGGTGCTTCTGTAACGTGTATGTGGAAACTCAGGAAGACAAAGGTGACTGCTGCTAAGGTGGACAGGCAGTGGTCACTCCCCGAATGTCAATCAGCACACACTAATTTCCTCATCTGTAAAATGGAGATAATGGTAACGGTACCCACCTCATGGGGGTGTTATGAGAACTAAATGAATTGCTGACAATAAAAACAACAATTGACATTTACTGAGTGCTTACTACTTGCCAGGCATTGCTGGTGTTAATCCTTGGTCTCTGTAACGAAGACAATCTCTAGTAACCCAATAAGTTTTGCTGCCCACCGACGTATTATTTGGTAGAACACAGAGGAAGCCACAGGTCTGGATCCTGTCTTATTAGAGGAGTCCAAGCGGCCTACCAGGTGACTTGGTGGCCCGTGCTCAGGACTGAGATCCGCGCTCCTATTTTTAAGGATGACAGTGGAGCCGAGCTTCTGTCTAACCTGCTCCTCCTGGCTGGTGTGTTAAAGAGCTGGGCGCCATCCTAGGAGCGCATAACGACCCTAGAAGGTGAGCACAGCTCTCATTCTGATTGAGAAAACGAGGCAGTCAGGGCAAAGAAAGGTTATTTAATTACACGGCAAGTGACTAAACCCAGATAGTCTGACTTGAGAGGCACCGGAAAACACTGTCTCAAAGCGACTATAAAGTAAAGCCAGCACTAGGTTTGCTGGTAAGGCCTGACGTGAGCTACCATGGGGAAGATGGTAGAAAGGGTTTGGATACACCGCCTGGGGCTCCTGGGTCCCCGCCCCAGTGAGCTTTCAGGTGTGCACTACTCTCCTCCTTCGTCTCAATTTCTCCACCTGTCACCGAGGTTCATAGTTCTCCATCCAGCCCTCCGGAAGCCCAGACGGCCGGAACGGTTTCAGCGAAGCCCCTGAGGTAGCTCTCTGGCCTGACTCCTGCTTAAGTCCAGGGCCCTAGGGACAGTTCTAGAAGTCTGGCTCACCCGCATCAACACCGACCTCATGGATGACAGGGCAACTCTATAGAGTGCTTAGGGAATCGATGTGGACTGTGTCTACATTGAAAACTCTCTTCAAGTTGTTTATGCCTTATATTCACCTGTCTCTAGGTGTAAAGAATAGTATAAGACAACTTATGAATTCTGGAAACATTCTAAGATTCCCTTTCAGCTGCTGGGGCCTGAGAAATGAGTTACTGCTCATCTTCTAGCCCTCTTTCAAGGTGATGACTTTAGTCCGTTCCTTTCAGCTGCCCAGACAAGCCGCCCTATGCAATCCTTCATCTGTGACGGGTACTTTTCTAGCTTGCAAAATCTCATGTTCCATGCTTGAGGAGATCTGACAGCACAGCCCCAGGCCAGGGACTCCCCACCCACAACAAGCCTAGAACCCACACCTCTTAGCACCACTGTTAGACAGGCCACCTCAGCCATCTGATATCTGCTCCTGGTTCCAGGTCTCCCTCCTGCTGTGCTCCCATCTCTGGGGGGTGGAGACTCACCAGCACTGTTGGCCTCCGACTCCAGCAGGTGGATGTCACTGCAGTCCGCCAGCGAATGCTCCAGACAGAGCTGCAGGAAGCGGGCCTGGGTGCGAGTGACCCGCTTCAGAAGCGACAGCAGGGCCACTGTCTGCTCACACTCATTCCAGCCCTTGAACCAGCCAGCAAGGATGCCCACCTGGTCTCGGAACATCATGGTGCCAGGCCTAGGGCCAGGGTGGGGGGGACGGCGGTGGCGAGGGCCAGCGCCGTCACATGGTCTCGGCTCCGGGCTCCTGTTACCTCTCCCCTGTGGGCCAGGGCTTGAGGACGTTCCCTGGTGTAGTGGAACTGGGCGGTGGGGGGAGGCAGAAGCCTGCTCACATCGAGGGGAGGTCTTGGTCCAGCCACGCCTCTCCAGGCTCCTGGAAAAGGAAGCAAGGAAGTCAGATAGAATCGAGGGACTGCAACTGGCCTGGCAAGTGTGGGTTGAAGGAACAAGGTGTCATGCCTTTCTCTTGCAAGGCACCTCTCTGCTGTGCTCCTGGGGGAAACGATGAAGCCAACTCCAGATATAAAACCAACTTTCATGCCTATCTCTAGATCTAGAGAAAAGGCTTGATTGGGACTCAGAGACCTGCCCCAGGGCCTAAGGAGAGATGCTGTCCCTCAGGCCTAGTGGTCCTAGGACCAAAGGAAGTGAATTTAAAGCAAAGAACAAGTGGGTAAGATTTTCCAGATGGGAAACAGGAGTCAGTACCCCATGGGAAAAGATCTAAGATTATGGAGACTTGGCACCAGGTGACATGACTAAGCAGACATTTGACCTCGAGTACATGCTCTGACCTTGATAGTGTCTGGCCACCTCCTCCACAGCGGGACAGAGTGAATGCTCACCTGTTAATAGGCTCTTATGGATCTTTTTAGTATTTTCAGCTAAGACTCACAAGGATAGGATGCGGGTGAGTGATGGAATGGTGACCCCTGTGAGATGCAGACAGCACCTAAGAAGTAACATTCTGGGTCCCTAAAGGTGCAGGTGTGGAGAGAGGTCTTGCCAAAGATTTCTAGCAGGCTGAAGAAATCTCACCTCCACCAACCAAGCTCTCCTACCTACGGGAGATCTCATCTCATCTGTAAGATCCCACTTATCTCTACTCTGAGGTGACTCCCTCTCCCAGTCCTCTTCTTCATTCCCCTGAAGGCTACTCCTGACTCCTCTGGGTTGGGAGGTTCCCTTGACTCCTAAAGATCTAAGTCCGGCATCCAGACTCCTAAAAATCAAGAGGATGCCAACCTGAGCAGAAGGGGACACATCAAAAGTCAAAAACTTCCAAGTAAGCAAATGTTCAGTCCTCTCTCAGGCAGGAAATACGCGAAAGTTACGTCAACTGGGCAGACAACAGGCCTCTTTTTCAGTTGAGTGGTTTATGGACACTACTCAGAAACTCTTTACTAAGTGTCTCAAGCTCCAGGTCTCCACTCACATTTCCCCCTTCTTTCTTGCAACCAGTGCCTTTTGGCTCCAGCCCTAAACCACACTCATCTCTACCCTCCCCTGGCTGCCAAGAGGACTGTGACTCCATACACAGACACACTGATTCTGCCGGGCTCAGGTCTTAGGAGCCACCACCATCTCCCTAAACTTTCATGCTCCTGCTGAGGGGGGTTGAGGGGTACCTCTGACAATGGCTCTGACTCACCTTGGGGGTCCTCTGTGGCACATCTAAATAGAGCAAAAACTTACCTGTCAACCCCTTTGGATATTAAGAAGCAAGAAAAAGCATGAGAGAAAATGAAACCTTGCTCAATTAACTTGGCCTCAATAACAGGCCTCCCAGAAATTTTAAAAAGAAAATCAAAGTTGCTTCCCTGGATTAAAATCCTCCAATGACTTCCTATTACACTTAAATGATTATCTAAACCATACCCCAACTTCTTATCTTGGTCTATAGGGCCCTGTAGAACTCCTGCGACCTAACTTCATCTTGTTCCAAGTTCTTTCTTGTTCTCCGCAATCCTCTTCCCCCAGGTCACTCAGGTCTCAGCTCAACATCATTTCCCCAACTATCCAATCTAAGCAGTTTCTCTCTCGGTCATCTTATTATATTAACGCTACTTTGATTCCACATGTGCACACATATATGTATATGCATATATGTGTGTATACACGCACACACGCACACATATGCATACAGCTGCCTTCAGATATGTATGTTTGTGTTTCGCTCACCCAAACTGCAAGCCACATAGTGACCCAGTGCCCAGAACAATGACTGGCACAGTCAAGTGCTCGATATGTATTTGCTCAATGAATAAATAGCTAAAGAAGGTAAGCATGGAAGTAACACGGGGGATTTCTAGAACCCTAGGGAAGACTCAGGGGGAATGGCAGAAATGACTTAGAATATCTGAAGGGGTTGCACACAGAATCGGAATTAATTTGTTCTTCTCCTCCAGAAGAGAGCCAGGGTACACAAACTCTGTGAGAACTTACATGGGATACGGTAAAAGCTGAAAGTCAAGAAAATTCAGTACTCGTTCTTCCCCAGTCAGTGATTCACTTTGGTCTTTGAGTTAGTCTGCTTCCCTTCTTTAGAACGTGTGCTGACGGCACGCCCTGGTGGAGCAGCAGTTAAGTCAACTGCCTCCAAAAGAGCACAGCCTGCATATATACCCCAAGGACCTGGGTTCCCGTCCAGGGGAACCACCAATGCGAACAATTAAATAAAAATGTTCCTTGCTTCTCTCTTTTCCTGTCTGCCTGTCTAGTCACCTCCATTCCTGTCTACACCTTTCCTTTAAAAAAAAATGTGTGAGATAAGATGGAGTGGATCAGTCATGACAAATGTTTTTTCCTCACAGGCTAAACCAACTGACTGGTAGCGACTGCTGGAGAACCGTGGTGAGGATTCTGAAGAAGTGAAGCAAAGAGAACACCCATCAAAGGGGAATGATTAATAAATTAGGGCACACCCATATAATGGGATATTATGTAGCTATTAAAAACATGCTTGGTCTCCACAGCAGGATATAAAAAATATATGTCTCTCTATAGTATTTGATCTTTACCAACCCAAAGGGACATCTGTAAGCTAGAGTAATATGCGCAATGCTGTTTTTGTAAAAAGACAAAAAAAATTCCCCATCTATCTTACATATGAATATTCATGTGCGCATATGTACAGAAGTGAGGCAGGATATACCCTAGGCTATTCACACTGGTTATCTTGATATGGAATTATTAACATTTTCTTTATGTAGCTTTGTACTATTTCATACATCACTTTAGTTTTTAAAAAGTCCCCCCCACATGAAGCTGCACTCTTCTTTCTGGCTCAGTGAGAAACTCACTGTGACGAGGGCTTGCCCTGGGTGCAGCATGGATGAGTGGTAGCTCCTGTGCATGAAAACAGCCTCCCTTCCCAGCTCCAGCACTTTGTGGCTTTCAGTCCCAAGGAGACAGCAGCTGCTGCACCAGAAGGAACAATTTAAAATAATGTATCTGTCCAAGAATGGAACTGGCCGCCATGTGAGGAGGTAATAAGCTGCCTGGCTGCTGGAAGCGGTCAAGCGAAGGCTGGCTGAACATCCCTTGGGAGTGGGAGGGATTCCTTCACTGGGTGGCAACTCATCAGACAGAAGGACATGTTACTATTTCAGAAGGAACATTTCTGATGGGAGGTTTGATATGCCAACAGCACTGATGGCAGAGAGATGACCAAATCCACAAAACAGACCAAAGTTGTGCACCCTCTTTCCCATAATCTTACCGAGTTGTTTCTTTTCTTGAGTAATCGCACTGTGCTGCCCAGACAAACTGCTGACTCAACATTAATCCTGCCTCTTCAAGTCCAAAGTCAGAAGCAAAGCCTTGGGACAGAGTAGAGTCTCAAAGTTAAAATGCTGAGTTTTGGCGCGCCCTGGTGGAGCAGCAGT
>RJWH01004405.1:56680-102180 GCA_004363575.1 Solenodon paradoxus
CATGTAGAAGGGCCTCTTTTATCAGGAGTGATTTGAACAGAAACCTGAAGCGGGGAGGCATGAAGGAGAGAGTTTCAGAGAGAGGAAACTGAGCAGAGGAGAGTGGGGTGGAAGACAAAGTCTAGGTGCTGGAGGAGAGGGGAGTTTTAAAGGCCCCTGTAAGAACTTTTGTCTCTGGTGCCCCCTTGTGGTTCAGGCAGCCGAGGAGGCTAAGGTGTAGCTATGTAAAGCCCAAGGACCCAGGTTCAAAACTTACCCTGGTTAAAAAAGTTAAACAAACAAACCCCCAAATGGCCAAACTTTGTTTTTTATCCAAATAATATGGGAACTGGGGGAGGGTCTTAGTGAGGAGTATGTCATCCGACTTGGGTTTTATTAGGGTCCTGTGAAGGGTGTGGGGAGTGGTTTGGGAGCAGGGAAGCCATGAGGACACTGTTCTGAGAGTCCAGGCAGGAGATGAAGGTGGATAGGACCTCGTATGGGCTGTGGGCAGGTTCTGGTTACATTCTGAAGTCCAGAGCTGACAAGTTCTGATGTCGGTCATCGGAGGAAAGGGAATGGTCAAGGGTGACTCCAAGACATCCAGGGGAGATGTCAGGATGGCAGCTGGGTGTAGGAGTCTGGAGAAATTATGAGGGAATTCCGTTTGAAAGCCGAGGTGAAGTAAATCAAGGAGTGGCAGGTGGCGCGCCCTGGTGGCCTAGCAGGTAAGTCCACCGCAGCATAGTCCACATAGATCCCAAGAAATTGTGTTCGAGACCCCGGGCCAGATGGAACGACCAAGATGAACAACTAAATAAAATGCTGCTTCCTCCTCTCTACCTGTCTGTCTGTATCTGCGCATCTTCATTCCTGCCTGTACGTTTCCTTTAAAAAAAAAAAAAAAAAAAAAAAACGGAGATGGAAAATGGAAAAAAAGGGGAGTAAGGACTGAGCTTTGGGTCTCCCCACTGTTAAAAGAGGAATCAGCAAAGGACATGAAGGAGCGGCCAGAAGAACTGAAGGAATGACAGGCTAGCATGGGGAGCGGAAAGCCAAGTGGATAAAGTGTTTTCAGGTCACAAAGAGTGCTAGCTGGTACTCTGTGTCTGACTGGACACTGCGGACGAAGACAGAGAGTGACACATTTGGTCCAGCGCCACAGACGTCCTCGGTGTCCCTGACAAAGGAGTGTCAATGGAGATCTGCTGGCGAGGGCTGCGGAGAAAATTGAAAGGAGAAATTGGATGCAGCAGGTGTAGACAATTCTTTTGAGAAATTTTGCTGAGAAGAGAAGGAAATGAATGAGCAATGGCTGGATGGGACGTGGGGATTTTGTTTTGTTTTTGTTTTTAAGGCGAGGAGAAGGAGTAAAGGTGAGCAGAGAGACAGAGAGAGGAGTAAGAAGCACGTTTTTTTTCAGTTGTCCATCTTGATCGTTGCCACCGGCGCTTGGGAGGTATGTGGACTGTGCCCAACCCCCACACACCAGGGTGTGCCTATCTTGTATTAAACGAAAGGTACAGGTAGAAATGAAGATGAGCAGAGGCAGGCAGGCAGGCAAAGAGAGGAAGAAGACATTTTTTTTTTTATTTAGTTGTTCATTTTGGTAGTTCCCCAGCCCCCTAGTCACAAAACAGGATCTCTGGAATGTCTGTGGACTGTGCCAGCCAGAGGCTGTGGAACCAACCACTAAGCCACCAGGGTGTGCCAGGAGTTTAATTTTTAAGATGGAAGAGAGGAGCCTGAGGTATTCTGAGCAGGAAAAAACAAAGATGGGCACATTGGCCAGAGGGACAGTGGTTACAGCCATGCCGCTGAGCAGGTGAGAAGGGGTGGGATCTAGCACTGAAACAGGGGTCAGAGGTTTGTCCTTTGCAGTAGTGAAAGCCAGCACAGAAGGCCAGTCAGTGTGTGCCTGGGACCTGTGTGTGTACTCTTTATTTGCTTGTATTGCTGAAATACATAGGATTTTCCTATAAATTATTTCCCTTTTATTTCTCCTTTATATGACAGCTAGGACATTATATTGATTTCAGGGGAATTTATGTGAATAAGTAGGTTATGTTATCTAGGAATTTCATTTCAGGATGAGAAAGAGGCAATACAACAGACTCTTGATTAAAAAAAAAGGGGGTCTTAGTCTGACAGAATTGAATACCATGTCGTAGGGCCTATGACATGGAATAACTGTAGGAAAAAATATTGCCATTCCCCAGGCGCCTTAGACTCTCCTCTCTCTTGTTTCCCCACTAACCTGACAGGTGGCAGTTTGACTAGCAAATGTCTCTACGCTCCCCTTTGCAGTCCTGGAATTCAAACATTTCGGGGGGTGGGGGGGTGTGAATCCAGGCAGGCTTCCTGGAGGAGAGGAGGAGTTAAAATAATCATAATCTCTACTGTGTACTTAGTGTGTCCATTCTCCAGGGAGACACATGAAGCTATTTTATCCTCCCAACAATCCTGAATCTGGGGAGTGAAGTTTCTTAGCCAAGGGTGCACAGCAAGGCTTCATTCGAACCCTAGTCTGAGTGATTGCAAGACTAAAAGGGCCCGCCAGATGAGGGGAAGGAAGGATGGGGAGGAGCCATCTGTGACAGTTGTCCTAGAATGGGCATAAACAGGATGTGGTGGTGGATGAAACCTTTCCTCTACCCTACACTCCGCCCCCTGTAGCCCTGGACCCCACCCCCTAGAGGACAACGGAACTGGGAAAAGAAGAGGCCTGTGGACAGAAGAGTCATGGTCAGGGGCCTGGGGTTGTATGGGAAGGGAGAGAGGTTGGGTAGGACTGGGACTGGGGTGAAAGTCAGGCTGTGGGTTGGAGGTCAGGGCTGGAGAGGGGACCCCACCGCAGGCAAAGGGCCTGGCTAGAGGAAGTCAGATGGTGGTTCCGGGTGTAGACCCAAGCGAGCAGATCCCGGGGTCTCCCTGAGTATTGGCCAAGGGTAGTCGCTGAGAGGTCAGACTCCAGCCTCTGCACTACACCCCACTGGTGTTGAGCCCCTGACCCTGCTCCCTAGTGTTGACAAAGACATCACCTGGGCTGTGGTGGACCCCCTCTTTACTAGGATGATGGCGGGGGGAACAGAGGTTTGGGGAAGGGGCTGGAGCTGAGACCTGGCCTGCTCAACTCTTAACGGGCATCCTCTCTGGCAGTCCGACTCCCTGGTAGTGTGTGAGGTGGACCCAGAGCTAAAGGAAAAGCTGAGGAAATTCCGCTTCCGAAAAGAGACAGACAATGCAGCCATCATAAGTGAGTAGCATCTTCCCCCCAGGAAGTGGTGGGGGGACAAGCAGGGAGGGTTGGGCTAGTGTCACCCCTGGGTGGGAGGGGCGTCTAACCCTGTGCCATTCCTCCCCAGTGAAAGTGGACAAAGACCGGCAGATGGTGGTACTGGAAGAAGAATTTCAGGTGAGGGGCTGGTGTGGGTGGGACCCCCAACAGGAGCAGGGTGGGACTGGGAGACCCCAAGGGGCTGAAATTGATGCTAAGAACCTATATCGGGGGCCAGAAAGGACTAAAGGTCAAGTGCCTGCTCAGCTGTGACCCAAGGCAAGAGAATATATGGGACTCTAGTTCCTCATCTGTGAAATGGGGAGAAAAGTACTGACCCCAGAAGGTTGCTTGTGGATCAACAGTTTATCCCTTCTAACGTGCATTACGGCACATAGTATATGCTCAATAAAATAATGATGACATTGATGCTAATATTTTATTGGCACTTACAGAGTTCCAGAGAAATGAATTAAAACACCAGTGGGAATCCTTTATAAAAGGCCTCAGTTGTCTTTATCAGTTACAGGGGATTAGAGTAAAACTTACTCCATAGAGTTGTGGCAAAGATTTAGGAGAGGCTGGACTGGTTAGCTGGGGGAGAGGGACTGGCTAGGAGCCAGGAACGGGGCGTAGTGAAGTGATTGCCACTTGAATGCATATATAGATACATGGGTTCATTATCTCAACTATGTATATATATATATATATATATATATATATGTCTGTGTGTGTGTGTGTGTGTGTGTGTGTGTGTGTAAGCATAGATATATAAAGGAAAGGTGCAGACTGGAGGAACAAAGGCAAATAGGCAGGTAGGCAGGAAGAGAGAGGAGAAAAAAGCACTTTTTATTCTATTTTTATTTAGTTGTTCACATTGATTGATCCCCCCTGGACCCAGGACACAAACCAGGGTTCTTGGGATGTATGTGGACCCAATTGCTACTCCACTAGTGTGTGCCCAGATTCTGAATTGAACTCTGTGACTCACTCTCCCCGCAACCCTGGGCAAGTGTCTTAACACCTCTGGGCTTCAGTTTGCTCACTTGTAATGTGCAGGTAATTAGGACCCACCCCCCAGGTCAGAGGAGAGCTTCATGAGTGTATCCACATGTGTTTCTCAGACGGGTGTCTAGCACATAGTAAGTGCTCATTTAATGACAATATGTGTTCTCTCTGTCTTGTCTTTCTCTCTGTGTGTCTCTCTCTCTCTCTTGTTGCCCCAGAACATTTCTCCAGAGGAACTAAAAACAGAGTTGCCGGAGAGACAGCCCAGGTATTCTGGGGGAAGGAAGTGGAGGGTGAGGCCATGGGGAAGGAGTGACGATGGAGATACGGACCCCAACCACTTGCGTTCCAGTTCAGTTGTCTTTGAAATGAATTCCTACCCCAGGATTGTTTGTTTGTATACTGATTTTTTGTGTCAGCATTTGTATTTTTGGTACATACTCCATCAAGTTTTCATTTCCACATTGCACTCTTTGCATGAAAACAAGTGAAATTTTCCTTCTTTTTCAATGTTTGAGAATACTCTGGGTAGCAAAGGGATGACTTTGACCTGTAAAGGGTGAGGACAATCTGATGTGAAGTCACATGAGCCTGTTGCTTTTTTTATGGGGAGGAGCCCTTCATACATCTATGAAAACTGCCTTGTTGAGATTTTTCATCTCAACTGGGATGAATTTTGAGACTCCAGGATTTGAGTCTCAATTCCAAGCAGTAGGCCTCAGCCAGAACCAGTTTCTGGGGTGTCTGACAAGTGCAGGCACCCAGGGTCCCTGCTTCCTAGAAAGCAGCCTGGCATCTGGGGTTAGTGGACTCTGGCTGCCTGTTGTCTTGAAACTCACCCGTTTTATTATTTTTTTCATTGAAAGGAAAGGTGCAGGCAGGTGTGAAGGCCAGTTGGCAGGCAGGCAGGAAGAGAGAGGAGGAAGAAGCACTTTATTTTTTGATTTTATTTAGTTGTTCATCTTGATTGTTCTGCTGGCCCTGGCTGGCAAACCTGAGTCCCTGGGATGTATGTGGACTGCACCAGCTGGAGGCCATGGATTTAACCACTAAGCCACCAGAGGTGCCCAATTTTATTTAATTTGTGTTTTGTGTCAAATTGGATGGAACTAGGAAGCATGTGCTGGGGGCTTGGTGTCTTGGTTCGGAAGCAGTCCACCTTCCACGGCCTCCCCTGAATGGATTCTCAGCCACTGACTGCCTGCCTACCACCTGCCTGCTCACCACTGCCGCCTTCTGTCCCACCCAAGGGTCTGAGTGCAGGTGCAGGGAGGGTCAGGGTCAGGGCCGGCACCCCGTCCCTGCATGACAAGTTCCAGGGGCACCTGCACTCATCTCCATGCCCACACCAGCACATTATCTTGCAAATTTTAAAAGACCATGGTCGGTCTGGAGAGAGACTTCCAGAAGAAAGGAAAAAGCTTTTCCCCTACCTTTTTTTTTTTTTCTTTTATTAAGGAAAGGTACCTGCAGGAATGAAGGCAAGTCAGCATGCAGGCAGGAAGAGAGAGGAGGAAGAAGCATTTTGTTTACTTTTATTTAGTTCTTCATATTTGTTCTTCTCCCTGGCCCAGGACATATGTCCCTAGGATGTGTGTGGCTTGCGCTTCTGCCGGAGGCAGTTGACCAAACCGCTGCTCCCCCAGGCCGCGCCTTCTCCTCCCTTCTGGACAAGGACCCCCGCATTCTCATTCTGCACTGGGCTTGGCAAGCCACGCGGCAGGCCCGGGTTTCAGTCCAGGGTTCCAGAGCGCTGGACGGTGTTGCAAAGCGGTTGAGCACTCCCGTGCTCGGCTGCCATGCCTGCCTCCAGTCTTCCCGCTATAGGACGTGCCCAGTGCCGCCATCTCGCTGGGTCTGCATTTTGCCCTCTGTAGCATGTGAGTGATAATAGCACCTATGTCGTAGGCTTGTTGTGAGTCAAAGAAGCATTTACTATGGTTGTTAATTCGTTTAATCATTTGTCGTGTCTGAGACCAGTCCTTGGGTCTCAGTTCACCAAGTCAGGTTAGACTCAGGCAAGCTTTCCAGTGGCTGCAGGTCAGCTCCCGGGCCTGGGATCTGGGCTGAGGGCCTGAGTTTGAATTCCTTCTCACTGGTGTAGGTTCGTGGTTTACAGCTACAAATATGTGCACGAGGACGGCCGGGTGTCCTACCCACTGTGCTTCATCTTCTCCAGCCCCGTGGGTGAGACCCAGCTCTGCCTGTCCCAAGGGGCGTCTGTGTCTGTGCGCAGCTGTTTGTGACTGCTGACTGTGCGTGACTGTGCAGCCCGTGTCAGTGTGTGTGTGACTTGGGGAGCATGTGAGTGTGTGGCAGGAGTCACATGTGCGTGCTGGGAGGGCACGGGGGTGGAGGTTGGGGCTCTGATTCCGCAAGAGCCCACCTCTCCTCCTCAGTCCCAGGGTGGGAAGCATCAGAATAGCTTCAAGCCCCCACACAAACCTGGAAAATGATATAGCCTGTAGGGACTGTCTTAGAACAGCTCCTAGGACCCTTAGAGAGCTCCAGGGCCTGAGGGGCCTCACCGGAGCCTTGAAGAACACCTCAGCGACCCCAGTTACACTCCCTTCTCTTTTCTGTACAGGTTGCAAGCCTGAACAACAAATGATGTATGCAGGGAGTAAAAACAGGCTGGTGCAGACGGCAGAGCTCACAAAGGTCTGCGCCTGGAGGGTCTAGGGGTTTAGGAAGAAGGGCTCTGGGGGTCTGGACCCCTGGGTATGAGGGAGGAGGGGTGGGGTCTGGGCTCCTGGGTCTGAGGGAGGAGGGCTGGGGGTCTGGACTCCTGGTCTGAGGGAGGAGGGGCTGGGGGTCTGCACTCCTGGTCTGAGGTGGGAGGGGCTGGGTTCTGGGTCTGAGGGAGGAGAAAGCTGAGTCCTGAATAGCTCAGTTCCTGAGTGGATCATAATGCTGATACCTCTCCCTGCCCAGGTGTTTGAAATCCGCACCACTGATGACCTCACTGAGACCTGGCTGCGAGAGAAGTTGTCTTTCTTTCGTTGACAACTGAGTTGGGCATCTGAATTCCTGATATCAGAGTCCCCCAAGGAACTGTGGACTCAGATTCTACGGATTGAACATCAGGGATCCTAAAGACATTAAAATGCAAAAAATAAGAATGTAATAATAAATAAAAAGAGGAAATTAAAATGCGAGCTCTAGCTCAGTTTCTGTTCATTGTGGGCCATAGTCCCTGCAGTACCTAGTGTGGGCCAGCAGAGGGCAGGCAGACCACGTAGATCCCAGCTGAGTCCTGGGAGGAGAGGGTGCCTGATTCCCTCAAAGAAAGGGTGGGGCCTGTAGGGTTTTCTAGCAGGGAACTGGGGAGACAGAGTGAGTTTCCTGGAGGAATTGGGGGAATAGTTGAACCCGTGAAAGGGCCCTAACCTGGGTCCCTGAGATTAGGGGGCAGAGTGACTGTCCCCCACCCTTCGTCGTCACCCCAGCTCTAGGGGGGCTGATAGGTATTGCCTCACACCACATGCTACTTACCTATGGGTCCACAGGCAGAAAGAAAGAGAAATTAAAAGGTGCAAGTAGGAATGAAAGCAAGCAGAGGCAGGCAGATAAGGTGAAAAGCGCTTTGTTTTATGTAGCCGTTCCCCGGGATGCGAACCCAGGTCCTTGGGATGTATGTGGACTGTGCTTTTGGCCTTCAGGTGATTGACCCAAACGCTACTCCAGCAGGACACATCAGCAGGAAGAATTTAAAGGCAGGGAAGTTGCTGCAGGATCATAATTGCTTCCCGGAGGCTCGTGAGTGGCTGGGAGTGGTTGGTTTGCGTGGTTGGATTAGCCAGGGCTGGTCCTTCCGGACATTTTTTCTTCTGCCATCTCTGGGCGTTTAACACTCTCAGGCTGTGTGTCTCTGAGGGCCACTGATTTAGCACCCATAGGCCTAGCCATTGATTTAGCATCCATAGTCCTAGCTGAACCTCATAGAGACGAACCACTCTTTCTGCCTCTGCTTCTCCTCCACGTCTCTGATTGTTCCTTTCTCTGTCCCCAGATTCAGGGACCTGAAAGTCCTTCCCCTCACCCTTTTCCAGGTTCCCTGTAGAGAGGTGGCTGTTGCCATGGTAACAATGACACAGTGACCTTGGGTCCAGGCTGCCCTTCCTCCAGCCCTGTCATTGCCATGGGAGGGTCCACAAACCTAGCTTCGACCCTCTCCCCTAACACACCATCCTCTGATCACCCCACTCTGCCCCATCTCTTGCTTTCTTGTCCCCAATTGGGACAAGCCCTTGTAAGAGGGACTCAGGATAGAATCACTCTGCACTGGGCCACAGGGAGCTGCTCCCCGCCTCCGTTTTTTTTGGAAGGATGTTAGATTGAGCTCTTCTTTCTGACATCTTGTCCCTCCCCACCCCCATCTTTCTGCCAGGGATGTCTTTTATCACAGCCTCAGTCCCTGGCGGCTAGAGATGGAAGAGGAGGAGGACTGGGGATAGAAGGAGTCATTCGATTAAGAGGTCAAGCGACTCTTGGCCTGCAGAGGTCAGAAGGACAAGGGATTTGTCCAAGGTCATGCACTTACCTAATCAAATGAATAATAATAGCTAACCTTCTGACTGAGGGCAGGTACTTCAATAAGCACTTTACGGGTATCAAATCATTTAATTAATAGTTCGTGAAGAAGGTACCATTATTATGCCCAGTTTACAGATGAAGAGACTGAGGCACAGAAGCTAATAATAGTTGCTTAAAGCCATACAGCTAGTGGTTTGCAACCCAAGGCAAACCAATGGTCACACCCTCTCTCAGGAAACCAGATCCTTCTCTTCCACCCTCCTTCCTTTCCCCTCGTCCTCAATATCACCTCCTCATAGTTGAACTGTCTGCATCCAGGCTCATGATTGCAAACAATCCAATCAGAAGCAGGCATGTAAAAGGATTTATCCAATCAGGAGCAGGAAATTTGAAAAACAGGGACCAATCAGATAGGAGGACTCAGAGAGGCAATCCAATGCAGAGTAGGTTTGGTTAGAGGGATTGTGGAGGGACCAATCAGAGACATCAGAATAGAATATGCTATCCTATGAAAAGGCAGCATAATGGGGCGTGGCTTTAGGTTTGTGGCCACTCCTTTGAGAGGCGGTTCAAACTGGGTACTCCCTTGACTGTTTTCACCCTCTAGGGTGGAGAGAAATCTGCTCTCTAGTTTTTGAATCCAGGTCCTAGGCTTTCCCTGGGGCACTTCTCCCTCCTAACCGCACATGTGAGCAGGATTTACGCTGGAGAGCGGGAGACTGACCTGGAGGGCCTGAGAATGGAGAACCTAGACTGGAAAGATGGGGCCTGAGCACAAAGCAAGACGCTTTGGGGGTGGAGCTTAAGGTGGAGGGGTGGGGTCTTGACTTGGGGGCAGGGCCATGCTTTGAAAGTTTGAATATTATATATTTAGGGTGGTGTCTAAGGTAGAGGGGTGGGACCTAGACTGGAGGGGTGGCTCTTGGATCAGATAGGGCTGGGGTTTTTGCTTAGGGGTGGAGCTTTAGAGACAGGGTGGGGCCTAGGTTGGGTGGGGGGGGTTGTGGAACCTAAATTGTGGAAGAATGAGGTTTTCTATTAGCAGATTTTTATTAGCAAGTCTGGGGCAGCAATTTTAATACCCCAGGGAAATAATCGCACTATCTAGGTCCCCAGCTGTGGGGCTACCCTCTTTCCCATCTAGTGATCCCAGGCTGGGAGATCATGCTTATTTCTGAGTGTGGCCCCTGCAGCGAATCTGTAACTGTCCCGGCTCCCAGGCCTTCTCCCAAAAGACACTCCAGAACACATGTTCGCTGAGCACCTACTGGGTGCCACTTGCTATTCTGGATACTAGGGGTAATTAGCACCCATGTCACTCAGAGGGCTTGCATCTCAGTGACTAGACAATAAGCAGTAAACACCCGAATAAGCAAACAACATAGATAAGCAAACAGGATTTTTACCAAGTGTGCTAAGTGCTATAAGGGAAATAAAATGAGGTGATGTAATAAAAATGGGATCTATTGGAGTTATCTCTTTTTGTTGTTGTTTCTGCTTTAGATGACTCCTATTCTCCCCCAACTAATTCTTAGGAAAATATGTGGCAAAGTTGAAACAATTTTACAGTAACACCCATATACCTACCGCCGTTTCTACCGTTAACATTTTTTTTTTTTAAGAGAGGAAGGAAGGGAGAGGAGGAAGAAATAACATTATTTATTTAGTTGTTCATTTTGGTTTTTCTTGTGGGCCCCAAGTCCTGAATCTGGGTCCTTGGCCTTCACGTGGTCTGGACACCTGCACCTCAGTGACCTGAGCCATAGGGTCTGTCCCCATCTTCCATGAACATTCTACTGGACCTACTTCATCACATATCCATCCATTTACCCATCAGTTCATCTTCTTTTTGATGTATTTGAAAGTGATTTGCAGACATCAGGACAATTGGTGGGGTTGTAGATTGGGGATGGGAAAGGAAGGCTTCTCTGTAGAGAATGCCTTTAAATTAAGACCAATGAAAACAAGGAATCCGCCTTGGAGGAGAAGAGTGTAAAGGTCCAGGGAGAATGAGCTAGTGTGTTGGGTGGATAGAAAAGTCACCATTGAGGCTGGGAGACAAGAGTGGTCAGGAATGGGGTCAACAGGTGAGCAGGGACCAGAGGTCACAGGGCCAGATACGCTCTGTGAATAAGACCTGCCTGGGCCTCAGGCTCTTTGTTTTGCCACTATATCTGTGTGACCTTAGGCAAGTAACTAAACCTCTCTGTGGCTCACTTTTCCTCATCAGTAAAATAGGGATAGTGTTAGGACCTTATCCTCTGGTTGCTGTGATGAAGGAATGAAATCGTCTATGTGAAGCCCTTAGCACCATTCTTGGCCCATTGTAGTGCTCGATGTGATCTGCCTTCACTTTTTTTTTAAAGGAAAGGGACAGGCAGGAATGCAGGTGAGTAGGCAGGCAGGCAGGAAGAGAGAAGATGCGGCATTTTTATTTATTTAGTTGTTCATCTTGGTTGTCTCCCTAGGCCCTGGGATGTGAACTAGGGTCCTTGGGATGTCTGCAGACTGCACTCTGCCAGAGGCAGCAGGACCAAACTGCTGCTTCACCAGGGTGCACCCCAGGTATTTACTTTTGCTGTGGCTGATACTCCTTTTCTCACTTCCATCCTCCCAGTCCTGGACCTTCAGGCCCCAGCTCAGGGCATCAGGAATCATAAGGGGTGGGGGTGTGTGAGATGGTGCTTGGGTGGTAGTGGTGATGGTGGGGTCTGGAGACTGGGAGGATTGTGAGGGTCCCTAGGGGGCATCTGATGGTTGTGAGGTGGGTAAAGCTTGACTAGAAGGAGGCTCTAGAGAAGTGCTGTTGATCTGGGAGGCAGGGCAGGTTTTGCGTGAATTTTAGGTTTAGGAAGAATTAAGGGTAGCCCTTTAGGGGAGGACCTTGAGACAGTGGGATCCTAAATGGGCAAGATCTGCGGGATGGCAGTAAGACAGCCTTTAAGGGGAGAACTTGCTGTGTTTGGGGAGCTGGTGAACACCTCAGGAAGAGATGGAGAATGGCCTGAAAGATTCAGGGGGACTTGGGGGAGGGTCCAGGGATCAGTAGTAGGAGGTAAGCAAAGCAGTCTGAAGGAGAAAGGAGCGAGGAATTCTGCGCTCCATGATAGTCACTGGAAGGGTCTGCAAGGTCCAGGAGAGAGAAGAGGAACAGGGGGGAGGCCAGGAAAGAATCTAGGGCAAATGGGGGGGCTCTGGAAACTAAGGGGTGTCTTGGAGGGGAAGATGGTCTGGAGACCGAGGGGAGTAATGAGGAACATTTAGGGAATCCCATGGGGATAAGACACATTTGTCCCCCCATAATCTGGAATCTATCTGGGGGGTAGTCAGGGGTGGTCTGAAGTCCTTGAGAGTGGAAGGACATGGGTGGCTTCCCCCAAGAAGGCATGAGATACGGTTAGTGGTCCCCGGTGGCTCTGAACATGATCTTTGTCCCCAAAAGGAGTAAGGCATGATCTGGGGTGCCCCTGGATGTCGACATATGGTCTGGGGCCTCTCTGGGTGTTGGGGTGGGGTCTGGCGGTTCCCTGAGGGATAGCCTGTGGTCTGGGGTCTGTCCGAATGTTATTGGCTATGATTTAGGGTCCCTGAGGGGGGGTGCTTTAGATCCCCCTGGATGCTGGGATATGCTCCGAATCCCCTGGATTTGGGGACACGGTCTGGGGTCCCTGACAAGGTGTGGGACAGTCCGAGGTCACCAAGGAGAGCAGGACATGGTTTGTGGTCCCGGGTGCTTGCAGAACACGATCCGGGTCCTCCAAGGAGGTAAGGCATGGTCTGAGGCCCCCTAGATATTGAGACAAGACGGGAGGTCTGGGCTGGCAGAGCCAGGGTCGCCAAGTCAGTCGGGGCGTGGTCTGGGGGTCTCTGGGGAAGCCGGCAGGGCTAGAGGTGGGGCTGGGGAGGGGTCGGGGCGGGCCCGCCGCGCTGCAGTGGAGAGGGGTCGCCGCCGGGCCCGGGCAGGGGTCTGGGGTGTGCTGCCGCCCCGCCCGCCCCCTCCGGTCGGCGCCCCCTCCCCCCTTGCGGCGGTGGCGGCGGTGGCGGCGGGGCTCGGGCGGCGGGCGGCGCGGAGGGCGGAGCTCGGCGCGGCTCGGGAGGGAGGGCGGGAGGCGGGAGGGAGGCGGCCCCGCGGCCCGCGCCCCCTCCCCGGCCCTCCCCCCACCATGGCGCGGAGCGAGGCGGCGGCGGCGGGGCCGGGCCCGGGGCCCCCCCGGGCTGGGTGAGCGCGGCCCGCAGCGGCCCGGGAGGCGGCGGGCGGGGGCGCCGGTGTGAGCGCGGGTGTGAGCGTGCGAGCGTGTGAGTGTGTCCGCGGCGCTGCGGCGGGCCCGGCGTGCGCTCGCGCGGCCCTGTGTGTGCCCGGCGCCGGCGTGTGCGGCGCCCTGCCTGTGCGGCCGTCCGGGCGTGTGCGGGTGTCGAGCCGAGGTGCTGTGTCCGGCCGTGCCTGTGTGTCCCCCGAGTGACTGTCCCTCCGGCTGTGTGTCTGGGGGGCCGTCGCGTGCCCAGCAGAGGGGCTGTGTGCAGGTGTGTGTGCGTGGGTTGTGTGCCCAGGTGTGGGTCCCCCCGCGAGTGTGTGCGCACGGCTCTCCGCGCTGGGTGTTTGTGTCCTGCTTGGATGTCCATCCGAGGGTCTGTGTAGCCGGGTGTGCCCGCTCGGGTGTCCATTTGTGTGCGTGTGTGTCTGCGGGTTGTATGTCTCCGAGGGTGTGTGTCTGTGTGTCCACGTCAGGGTCCCGGCCGGGGGCTGGGACTCAGCACCTGTGCGTCCAGGCCTGGGGGTGGGTTTGGGGGAGGGGACCTGACCGCTCCCTTGGTCCATGTCAACTGGGGGGTCCTTAGCGGTCCTTGGGGGAGACGGCCATGTCTTCCCCTTCCCGGTGGCTGCGGGGGATGGGCGGCCGGTAGGTGGACAGATGGAGGGATGAGAGGCCGAGGGATGGACAGATGGGCCCGAGGGGAGGGATGTAGACCTGGCCCTTCCGCACCCACCCCATCCCAATCCCCCACCCCTCAGATGTCCCACAGATGGGGGCAGAGTTGCCTGCTTCCAGATGGCCAGACTGGGGGACCTCTGGACTGCCAGCGGGAGGACCTCCTAGGAAAGGTGCTCTAGGACTCAGCCCCCCCAACCCCCTGAAGTTCAACCTGCTGCACTCTGACCTCTGGCCTGGCTTGTGCCCTGGTTGGTGTTGGGAGGGTGGGGGGTGGCCGGTTCTGGGAGGGAGGGGTGTTAGGATTTCTTCCTGGGAAGTAGGTGGGGCCACGGTGCCTCTGGGCTGGGAGGATGTGTGTCCATGACTGTGTGAGTGTGAATCTGTGCCTATCTGTTGACTCTGCCTCTGTGGTACAGTATTTTGTGTGCATGTGTGAGTGTGTAAATCCCTTACCGTGCTGCTGTGTGAGCATGTGTTTGTTTGGACTGAACATCTTAGAGCGTCCAGGCAAAGGTGGATCTTTCTGTGCCTGTGTGTGTGTTTGAGTGGACCAGCCTTGTGAGTGTCTGTGTAAGCTTGTGGCTCTTTATATGTGTGTAGAGTATCAGCTAGTGTGCCGAAGAAGTGTATCTGCTTGTGACCATGCAGCATGGGGTCTGTGAAGTTGCATGCGTGTGTTTGGGCATGTGAGAGCATACAATACACCTGTCTATATTTGGTTGTGCAATTGAGGATCTGTGATCCGTGTGCCCCTGTGCATTGGCAGGGTGTATCTGTTACAGGTGCAGGTGACTGGTTGTCTGCAAGGGGTTTCTCTGGGGTGTGTGTGTGTGTGTGTGTGTGTGTGTGTGTGTGTGTGTACAAGGGAAAGTCAGTGTTGTGTGTTGTCTGGTTGCATGCAGGTATGTCAACCTGGAAGGTCTTTGTGTGTCTGCGTGGAGTCCATCTTTGCCTCATTGTTGATCTCTGGGGAGTGGGGTTGTCTGTGTCCAAACATAGAGGTGCAGGGACCCCATTTCTGGGCCTAATGAGATGGGGGCCCATGTGGCATGAGATGTAGGTGTGCTGAGGTCCACGGACACACACGTGTCCACATCCTGGACCAGGAGCACACAAGAGCGCATGCGCTCTGCTGGTGTGTCCACATGTAGAAATTTGAGTTTTGGCATGTCCCATATGTTGGTGTGACACTAGTGTGATGGTGAAGATGGAAACCTCTGGTCCTTCCCCAGTTCCTGGCACTGTTCAGACTGTCAAGTTGGGGCACTGGGCTATGAACCCTCAGAGGAGGAGAATGGGGGCCCAGAATCCTGAATCTGAAGAAGGGGGTTGGAGAACTGGGTTTTGGATCTTGAGAAGGGAAGGGACTGAGACCTGGACTCTGGAGCCCGAGAGAGGAAGAGGGTGGGGGTCCCACACTCCAGGGTCTTGAGGAGGAGGGGACTGGGATCTCTGCCCTCTTGGGATCAAATGATCAAATCATTGCCAGCCCAGATGACAAAGAACTAAAGTCTTGGACCCCTGGGTTTGGGAGGGTAAACAGTCCTGAGGCCCAGACTCTTCTGTTTCAGGGACTCTGGAGCCTGCAGTGGGAGGACTGAGAGTGATCACAGCAGGGACTTCTTGGCTGAGATGGTCTCTGAGGCAGGTCTCCAGGGAGGAGCCAAAAAGATGCTAACAGGGTCATTTTGTTCCTTGCAGGTGCTGGCCCAGGCCCTGATTCTCTGAAGAGAGGTGAGCGTGGTCCCTCAGGCTGGGGAGAGAGCTCTGGAGTGATTGGGCTTGTTCTGAAACAGCAGGAGGCCTGGAAGCCAGCCCTGGATGGGTTTTAGTGGCAGGCATGGCCTAGGCTGGGGGGTGGTGACAGGGTCAGAAGCATCATGTTTGGTCAGGACTTGTGGCGAAGTCAGGGTATGGTAGCAGGTGGGGGTCTTAGGGCTGGTGGCGCCCCCTCTTAGCACGAGAAGGTGCTCAGGGAAGGACGTTTCCTCTCCAGACCAGTAAAGGCTGCAAGAGAGTTTCATGACATGAAATATCTTTGCATTTGGAGAGGGCATGGACATGGGTTGTTATTTTGTGCATATGCCTGGATGTGGGACGATTTCCTGACTGTCTAACCTACGGGCAGTTGACAGAGAACCAGAGGGGAGGGGGACAGTCAATAATAATAATACAGCACTACCAACAGGAGCTCGCATTTATGTAGTGTTTACTCTGTCAGGAGCTATTCTAAGCGTGCCACAGTGTCTTAGCTCATTTAAGCCTGACAACATCCCTAGTGAGGTGGCTATCCTTATCCCCCATTTTACAAATGAGCGCCGAGGCACCAAGGGAAGTGAGTGCAGTCACGGGGGCTTTTGGGGGGCGAGCTGCAGCAGTCGGGTCCAGATTCCATCCTGCAGGGTTCTGCTGTCTCTGCATACGTGTCTGCTCTTTCCCTTGCTGTTCTTATTCTTTCAACTCGGACCTCACTCCACCTGTGGGAGGCAAAGCTCAGGACTTCTGCCTTAAAGATGGGGTTCTGAGGCCCAGCAAGTTCACAGACAAGCAGGGGCAGAGCTGGACCCTCCAACTCAAGAATCTCACCTTCCAGGTCTGGGGTTTTTGTCCAGTTCAGAGCCATCCCAGAAGGAGTCAAAGAAAAATTAGTATGTGTATGTGTGTGGGGGGGGTGGGGGGTGGGCAGTCACGATCTGTCTCCCTCAGTCTCTAGAACTTTCTTCCTCTCTTTGTCTCTGTACCCCTCTCCCTCCCTATCTCAGTTTGTCTTTTCTGGGTGTCTCTTCTCCACTCTCAGTGTTTTGTTTCTGCTTTAGCCTTACTGTCTCTTCACCTTTCAGACCCTTTCTTTTCTTTTTTCTTTTAAAGGGAAGGTGCAGGCAGGAATGAAGGTGAGCAGAGGCAGGCAGCAGGAAGAGAGAGGAGGAAGGAACACTTTTATTTACTCCATTTAGTTGTTCATCTTGGTTGTTCCCGTGGCGCTGGGACATAAACCCAGGATCTTGGGATGTATGTTGACTGCATCCAACATCTGCTCCACCAGGGTGTACCAGACTTTTTTTCTTTGCTCTCTGCCTGTCTTTCTCTTTGAATCTGTTGGTCTCTGCCATTCCATCTTCTCTCCCTCCCTATTGGTTCTCCTGGTCTCTTCATCTCTCTCACTCTCTTGGTTTCCTCCCCACACACTAAAGGATCAGCACTGCATCAGGTCACAGCCCCAAACTTGCAGATTCTCAAGAGGTGGACCAGCAGGGACTGGAATACAAGGTGGAGTGGGGTGAAGACAGTTTCAGGGACGCCCCCTTCCCATCCTTTCCTCTTCACCCCCCACCCACCTCATGTTGTGATGGGAGCTGGCATGTCGTGGGCTGCAGCCGCCACAGGGGGAATCCCCGCCGGAAGGTTTTGCCTGGAGCAGAGGCAGAGCATGAGTGTGAGTGTGTGTGTGTGTGTGTGTGTGTAGGCACAGAGATCTTGTGTGTGCCTACGGATCTGAGCACAAAAGCCTGCCCCCTGCTTGGGAGCCCAGCAGAGCCTAGGATGCAACGGGCTCCCAGAAGGGCTTCCTAAGGCTGAGCAGGGAGCCTGGAGTGCTTTGCTCAGCCCCTCCCACCTCCAGGCTCCCTCTGCTGTTGCCAAAGGTGGGAGGTAGGGGTTACTCTTCACACGTATTGAATACTTACCATGTGCTGGGCCCCCTGCTCAGTGGCCCCCATGAATGAGCTCCCCAAACCTTTGCAACACCCCGGTGAAGATGGTAAAATTATGCCATTTTACAAATCAGGAAATTGTGGTCTAGTTAGGGGAAATCATTGGTTTGGGGGTCACAGAGTTAGCAAGTGGGTGAGCTGAGACTTAAACTTGAGTCTTTCTGAGTTCAAAGCCTTTGCTCTTAATAATAGTGCACACTTCTATGCCTGGCACATCCTGGGCACTGGATGATGATGATGAGGATGATGATGATGTTATTAATATGTAATTAACATGTATTGAACATAGTTTATGTGCCAGGCACTGGTCTAAGGACCCCCATGCTAATTAATTCCTGTACTCCTCACAGAGATAAGGCCTGTTTTTATCTCTATTTTACAGATGAAGAAACCGAGATTCAGAGAGGTTCAGACACTTGCCCGAGGTCACACAGCTAGTAAGTGTCAGAATTGAAGTTGAACCCAGGGAGTATGACTTTGAAATTCATGTCTTAAACCCTAGTGAGTGGTGGTTTTTTAAAATACTGAGTGGGTACTGGAAGGCCCAGCCTGGGCTAGATGTCACCCCCCCCCCCCATTGGGAGAGCATGAGAGAGATGCTCAGGGTCGGGGCAGTGGTAATTTACCAACTAGCACGGAAATATTGTTACCTTTTAACAGCAATGCATGCCAGCTGATGATCAGTCCTGTCCCTGTCCAGTGGGACCCAGTTGTCAGGAAGGGAGGGATCTGGGTGGGTCAGGGTCTGAGTAGGACATCCCAGGGCAGCCAGCAGGGGTGGTCAGGCCCTCCGCCTGGGTAACCCTCTCCCTGCCCTGCAGGTCTCACCTCCTGCTCCTCCTGCCGTCCCACTGCACCATGGCTCCGGGCCCCTTCTCCTCGGGGCTCCTCTCGCCACCGCCTGCTGCCCTGCCCTTTCTGCTGCTACTCTGGGCTGGCGCGTCTCGTGGCCAGCCCTGCCCCGGCCGCTGCATCTGCCAGAACGTGGCGCCCACGCTGACCATGCTGTGCGCCAAGACCGGCCTGCTCTTCGTGCCGCCCGCCATCGACCGGCGCGTGGTGGAGCTGCGGCTCACCGACAACTTCATCGCGGCGGTGCGCCGCCGAGACTTCGCCAACATGACCAGCCTGGTGCACCTCACTCTCTCCCGGAACACCATCGGCCAGGTGGCCGCTGGCGCCTTCGCCGACCTCCGCGCCCTCCGCGCCCTGCACCTTGACAGCAACCGCCTGGCCGAGGTGCGAGGCGACCAACTCCGCGGCCTGGGAAACCTCCGCCACCTGATCCTCGGCAACAACCAGATCCGCCGCGTGGAGCCGGCGGCCTTCGACGCCTTCCTGTCCACCGTGGAGGATCTGGATCTGTCCTACAACAACCTGGAGGCCCTGCCGTGGGAGGCCGTCGGTCAGATGGTCAACCTCAACACGCTCACGCTGGACCACAATCTCATCGACCACATCGCTGAAGGCACCTTCGTGCAGCTTCACAAACTGGTGCGCCTGGACATGACCTCCAACCGCCTCCATAAACTGCCCCCCGACGGGCTCTTCCTGAGGTCCCAAGGCTCCGGGCCCAAGCCCCCCACGCCGCTCGCCGTCAGCTTCGGCGGCAACCCGCTGCACTGCAACTGCGAGCTGCTCTGGCTGCGGCGGCTGACTCGCGAGGATGACCTGGAGACGTGTGCCACCCCCGAGCACCTCACGGACCGCTACTTCTGGTCCATCCCCGAGGAGGAGTTCCTGTGCGAGCCACCGCTGATCACACGGCAGGCGGGGGGCCGGGCCCTGGTGGTGGAGGGCCAGGCTGTCAGCCTGCGCTGCCGTGCGGTGGGTGACCCCGAGCCGGTCGTGCACTGGGTGGCCCCCGATGGGCGGTTGCTGGGGAACTCCAGCCGGACCCGGGTGCGAGGGGATGGGACGCTGGATGTGACCATCACCACTCTGCGGGACAGCGGCACTTTCACTTGCATCGCCTCCAACGCGGCCGGGGAAGCCACCGCACCAGTGGAAGTGTGCGTAGTGCCCCTGCCGCTGATGGCGCCCCCACCCGCGGCCCCACCGCCTCTCACCGAGCCGGGCTCCTCCGACATCGCCACTCCCGGCCGACCTGGTGCCAACGAATCGGCTGTGGAGCGCCGGCTGGTGGCGGCTGAGCTTACCTCGAACTCCGTGCTCATCCGCTGGCCAGCCCAGAGGCCAGTGCCCGGGATCCGCATGTACCAGGTCCAGTACAACAGCTCCGCCGACGACTCTCTCGTCTACAGGTGGGTGCTGCGGGCCCAGGCCCTCCTCCTTAGCCCTGGGGCCCTGCACTCGCCTCTGTCCAGTCCCCGGGCCTCCTTGCGCAGCTGGGGTTCCAGAGAGACACCCGCAGTTTCTTGGGCCCTCCCACATTTGCCAAATCGCCTTCTCTCTTCTCTCTCACTGTCTCCTTCTGTTCATTCCTTGAACACCGGCATCAGCCAGACGAGCGCTGGGCACGGGAGTCCTAACAGTGAAGTGTCCAGCATGGTCCCTGCTCTCATGGGGCTCCTGGTCTCCAGCATCTGGCGCCAAAGGTGTCTGTGTATCTCCTCTGTCAGACATTGTGGCGCACGAAACACACACGCACACATGCACACATGCAAGCACGCACGCACGCACGCACACACATTTGCAGTTCCATTTATATTTACACATTATGTGCCAGTGTCGCTGTGTCAACATATAGAGACTATCATAGAAGCAGAAACCAGAGTATGAGGAAAAAGCAAGTTATTTCCTGTTTCCCTCCTCCGCTGTGTTAGGAGCCATGACTCTGGTATGGAGAGACCTGTGTGATGTAGACAGACATTAAAGAGTTACTTTCTCCATCATCTCCACTACTCTCCTGCTCCCTCCCCTGTCTGTCTGTCTTTACCTTCCCTTCCCTCATTAGGCACCGAGCCCATGCTATGTGTTAGACCCCAAACTAGGGCCTGGGGACACAGGGAGACCAGGAGACCGGTCCCTGCCCTCAGGGAGCTCACAGCCCAGCGAGAGGAAGTAGGTTGGACACAATGAATTATTGCCTTGGCCTTGCAGTGCTGTTCCACCTCGCTAGGTTTCTGAGTGTGGCTCACGGCCACAGACCTGCATGCAGTGGGCACTTGATAAATGGCTTTGGCTGTGTGACTGTCGCTCCTCCCAGACTCTGCCTCCTTTGCACACATTGCAGAGTGTCTGCTGAATACTTAGTCCTGTGCTTGATTTTGCTTGGGGATGTCAGAGGGGACAGAGCCCTTTCTCCACCTTCGGGGAGCCCCAGCTGTTAGGGGGACTCAGGCCTTCAGCAAGAAGTCTGCCTCCTGGCCACCACTCCACCTTTCCCAGTGTTCCCTTGGACACGGGGCTGGCCCGCAGGAGGCACATCTCTATTTTTGGTCGAATGAGTAAATGCCTCTCTTCCCTCTTGTCTTTGTCATCCTCGTTTTCTCTTTTCTACTCTGGTCACCAAACACTGAGTCAGTGCTGACTGGGTACCAGAGCTCATGCGGGGCCCTGGGCCTGCGGAGGCAGATCGGATCCTGGGCGAGGCCTGCAGTCCATGGGGCAAACAAAGGAACACACAGAAACCTTTATAAAGTTCTTCCAAAGATGCAGATTCACTAGATTTTCCCAACTCTGCTACAGAGCACCAAAGAGCCTCCCATTTTATAGACAGGAAAACTGAGGCTCAACAGGGGACGTCACTTGCCCAACGTCAGAAAGGGGGAGAGTCAGGATCCCAGTCCTGACTCTGAGTCTTATCCCTTTTATGTTGAACACACACTTATTGACCATCTGTTGTTTGCCAGGCAGGGATGAAGGGAGAGAGGTAAGACATCTCCACAAATAACTCTGGATTTCTGTGACTCCTCTGTTCTCTTTCCTTCTCTCTTGAACCATGGCCACTACAGGGTAGGGTGGGGCCCCAGACCCTGCATGTAGGCAGATGTTGATGGCCTCTGTCCCCAACTGAGTGACAGACGCCCCCCCACCCCGAATTCTTCCCTTCCCCTTTCAGTCACAATTCCAGTCCTCCATCCCTCACTGCAGACGCCTGTGCTATGGCACTGCAGGAGTTAACCTCCTCACTGCTGCCATGGGCGGAGGTGACATCCAACCAGAAGCCTGCTCTGCTGCTTGCTTGGGCCTTGTATCCAATTAGAGGTACATGGGCTCAAGCTTTCTTAAGGAGCCAGCCTCTGTCCTTGAAAGGGGGAGCCCCTAGCAACTGGTTATTTGGGGGCAGGGAGCAAAAGGAAATCCTAGGCTCTCTATGAGGAGAGGGGAGGGGAAGAAGACTTAGATGATGGGTCCACAGTTGCATAGAGTGGGTGGCTGATGTCTGAATTAGCAGGCAGGCTGGGTGTCAGAGAAGTGGGTGGGCTTCTGTGAAGGGGTGGGGCCTCACTTGAAGACTTCAGGTTGGAGGGTGACTCTCCGTGGGAGGGGGCAGCCTCCCTGGAGGTTGGGGAGCTGTGTCAGGCTTCAGGACCAGAAGGTAACGCTTTGGAGAGGTAAGAGGACTGTGGAACTGGGGGGCCCTTCAGAGGAGGCAGACCTCCAGCTGCAAGGCCCCAAGCAGAGGAGGAGGGGCGGTCCTTGTCTCTGGCGACCCAGGATGGTTTTTCAGGAGAGCTTACTGAGTGCTGGGCATGTAAATCCACGAGGAGGTGGCAGTCCTCAGTCAACCAAGGCTGGACATGGCCAGCAGCAAAAGGGACGTGCCCCTAGAAGAGGGATTGTGGGGAAGCTTTTATAGATGGGGAGGCGTGTAATTGGTGGTTGAGTGAGGGCTACAGCAAGGACGCTGGCCAAAACTGGACATGACGCAAGCTGATGATGAAACAAGGAAGTGTCAGGGTTTGCACGTTGACTGGTTCAGACTTCACACCAACTCTATGATGTAGGGGTTCCTAATAGCCTCATTTAGGGGAAATGGAGCACAGAGAAGTGAAGAAATTGCTTAAGGTCACAGAGCTAGCAAGTGGCAGAGGAGAAACTCACACTCAGGCAGTCTGCCTCCCAGACTTGGTCAGCCTAACACCTCTCTACGCTGCCCCCTCACGGGGCAGGGGCCTATAGCATGAGAGGGGCATGCTTTGGCTATATTTGACCCAATTATGGGTGAGACAATGGCAGGTGTGCTTTGGTGACTTCGGGTGTGTGCACAGAGTGGTTGTCGCTGATACCTGGACAAGGGGTAACATAAGTAGAGTGGACATGGTCCTAGGGGAGCCATTTCTGGTGTGGCTGGGGGGCCAGCGGCCAGTCAGAAGGGGCGTGCCTGCGGCCACGGGCCTGTAGTGGGCTGGAACTCTGGTAGAAGACTGGGAAGTTATCCTGGAAGATAGCTGTGGCTGGCAGTGTTTACCCAGAAGTGGGACATGCAGATGAGGGGGAGTGGCGGGACCATGGTTTCTTTGAAAGGGCAGGAATATGTGGAAAAGCCAGCTAGAAGAGTATTTGTTGTCCCTGTAAATCCCCGGAGTAAGACAGGGTGTGAGCTGATCTGTGCTCACTTGAGCCTGGACCAAGAAGGGGCGTGCAGGCAAGCAGGGGTGGCCTAAAGCACTGATCCCTTAAAGGGCAGAAACGTGTAAAGCTTGAATGACAGCTGTCCTAGTAGGAGTGAGAGGTTGCTAGGAGGTGTGTCCCCCGAGGGCAAAGCATAAAAGCTATAGCATCCCTCCTAGACCAGGGCTAGGGTGCCTAGAGCAGGAACAGGAATGGCAGAGACCTAGCTATCAGAAAGACGAGGGGTGGGCCTGAGGGCGGGGCAGGCAAATGAAGGGCATGACCCTGAGAGGGTGAAAACTTGTTGCTTGAATGGCTGCTGTTTGTCGGAGAAGGAGGTGATATTGGTAAAAAAAAAAAGACTTGGTTTGGTTTTCCACTGTTCGCTAACTAGGGGCTGCTAAGGGGCGTGGCTTAGAGTGGCGCCAACCCCATGCTGATCCCGCCCCCTCCCGCAGGATGATCCCATCCACCAGCCAGACCTTCCTGGTGAACGATCTGGCGGCGGGCCGCGCCTACGACCTGTGCGTGCTGGCTGTCTACGACGACGGGGCTACAGCGCTGCCAGCCACGCGAGTGGTGGGCTGCGTGCAGTTTACCACGGCTGGGGATCCCGCCCCCTGCCGCCCCCTGAGGGCCCATTTCTTGGGCGGCACCATGATCATCGCCATCGGGGGCGTCATCGTCGCCTCGGTCCTCGTCTTCATCGTTTTGCTCATGATCCGCTACAAGGTCTACGGCGACGGGGAAGGCCGCCGTGTCAAGGGCACCTCCAGATCGCCCCCGCGGGTCAGCCACGTGTGCTCGCAGACCAACGGCGCAGGCGCACAGCAGGCCCCGCCCCCGCAAGACCGCTACGAGGCGCTGCGCGAGGCGGCGTCTCCGGCTGCCGCCGCGGTGGCCGTCGAGGCGAAGGCCACGGCGGCTGAGACGGCGTCCATGGAGCCGGAGGCGGTCCTCGGACGCTCCCTGGGCGGCTCGGCTACTTCGCTGTGCCTGCTGCCGTCGGAGGAAACCTCCGGGGAGGAGTCTCGGGCCGCATCGGGCCCTCGGAGGAGCCGCTCCGGGGCACTGGCGCCGCCAGCTTCGGCGCCCCCAACTCTAGCTCTGGTTCCTGGGGGCGCCCTGGCCCGGCCGAGGCCGCAGCAGCGCTATTCCTTCGACGGGGACTACGGCGCGCTCTTCCAGAGCCACAGTTACCCGCGCCGCGCCCGCCGGACAAAGCGCCACCGGTCCACGCCGCACCTGGACGGGGCCGGAGGGGGCGCGGCCGGGGAGGACGGAGACCTGGGGCTGGGCTCCGCCAGGGCGCGCCTGGCCTTCACCAGCACCGAGTGGATGCTGGAGAGTACCGTGTGAGCGGCGGGTGGGTGGGCGGACACCGGGACGCCTGGGTGCCGCAGACGAAAGCGCAGCCGCCCGGAGGCTGGGGCAGGACTCGGGGGAGAAAATGCAGCGCCGAGACGTCGGACTGGAAGGGAGACGCGTCCTCCTCCCGGGAGGGCTGCAACAACCTGTGGCCACGCCCCTGCCCCAGGGGGTCGTGGGCGGGCCGAGGGCTCCCCTCCCCCAAGGACTCCTCGCCCCCTTCCTGCCCCTCCCCCCGCGCGCTCGCGGACCTCGCTGGAGCCGGTGCCTTACACAGCGAAGCGCGGGGAGGGGCAGGGCCCCCCCGACACTGCAGCACTGAGACACGAGTTCCCTCCCCCCGCCCGGGACCCGGGGCAGGGGCGAGGGGCCCATTTCTTGTATCTGGCTGGACTAGATCCTATTCTGTCCCGCGGCGGCCTCCAAAGCCCCCACCCCCGGCCCATTCATCTCCCTGGTCCCATCAGGTCTGGCTTGGGGTTCCCCTTTTCTCTGTTTCCCTGGTTTGTCTCTGTCTCTCTGTAGTCTCTGTCTTATGTCTCTGTCCTTCCCTGTTTGTCTCTCCTTTCTCTGTCCCATCGTCTCGTCTCTTCTCCCTCTGCCTTCCCATCTTTTGTCCAGTCTCTCCCTCCTTCGAAATTACCTCTCCCCTCTAAACATTCCCCCGGGCAGGTCCCACCGGAAGGACCAGACTCTACTCCTGTCTCCCCTCACCGCCCCTCCCCCCAATAAATCTACATGAACAAAATCCAAAACCAAATCCCTCTCCCTACCGGAGCCGGGACCCTCCGCCGCAACAGAATTAAACTTTTTCTGCGTCTGAGGCCGCTCTGCTGACCTGTGTGTGTGTCCGTGTGTCTTGGGGTGGGTGACCTAGATTGCAGAATTTTAAGTGTGACTGAAGGAAGGTTCCCTGGGACCAGGGAGGCTTACAGCCAGGCTCCTATACTCGGAGAGACCTAGAGGTGGGAAATAAATAATAGCTAACGTTTAGTGAGTGATTACTATGTGCCAAGCACTTAAGTCATTTAATCCTCACCACAACCCTGGGATATCAGTACTGTTATCCCGTTTTATGCCCAGAAAAGTGAAGTAACTTAGCCAAGGTCACATAACCCGAAGGTGGCACTGTTGGGATTTAAAAGGCACTGACTTGAGTCTGGGCTCTTAGGCATAGCACTCCTCTGTTGAGCAGAGAGCCAATTATCCTGGGCACTATGCTAAGCACAGCTCATTTCCCTGAGATCAAATCATCAGGTTGATGTCTTTAGCCACATTTTACAGACAGGAATCAAAACCAGGAGCAGCGAAGTCATTTACCCAGGGCCCCCACCAATGGAGAAATAGTGGAACTGGCACTTTGACCTGAGTCTCTGTTCCTCACCATGCTGCTCTTGCCTCTGGTGTCTGTCTGGAAGCTGAGGGGTGGCCCCAGTGACCTGAACTGAGCACCTGCCTGGTGGAGGAGCGGATGAAGGAAAGAGCTCATGGATCACCTTGCCTGGCATCTGCAGGGTCCTAGGTGGAGAGGGGTCTGGTGGGGGCCCAGATGATTGAATGAAGAGGAGTATCTCTGGTAAAGTCGAGCATCTGTGACTGGGGTGGGGAAGTCTGTTGGGGTGGGATCCACCAACCCTTAGTGGGTGAGGGGCCTGCAGTGAAATCTTCCTGATTCTGGGGAAGAAGGAAGAAGGCTTCAAGCCAGCCAGGAGCCCCCTGAGGCCTGGGGAGGAGGAGAGAAAGACTGAAATAGAAACTGAGCAGGAGGGAGGGGGATAATCTGGGCAGACAGGGTGGGAAGCAGCAAGGACAGAGGCACCAGAGAATCACAGGCCGGGAGGCTCCCTCACCCAGTGGCCCAGCCACACAGCTGTCTCCGTCATCACGACTCCTGCTCCTGCATATCGAGGACTTCCCATATGCTGGGCCCAGTGCTCACACACTAAACCTTCCCTGACGCGTGATTAGAGAGCATGTAACCCAGTGCCTGACATGCAGCACAAAATGGAGTTACTCGGAGGGTAAGCATGTCTGCATTTATACCCTGCAACAGACTTGCCTTGTGTGTGCACCCACTATTCCAGACAAGGAAATTAAAGTTCAGGGAGGTTAAGGAGCTTGCCCAAGATCACACAGCCCGTAAAGGGCAGAACCACGCTGGGGAAGTTTACAGCCTTCGAATCCTGTACACCTGGCCATCAGGTTATGTTGTCTCTGATTCGGTTGATAAAGCTTTCTTGAGCATGTGCTCTGTACCTGGCCCTGGGCAGGGGATATGACAGTGAACAAAACAGACAAATAAGCATAAAAAAACAAGAAACCCCTGCCCCACAGAGCTTATATTCTAGAAGGGGAGACAGTAAGCAAGTGAATAATGAGTGGATGGTGATAAATAAATGGCAAGTACAATGTGACGACAGTATGGGAGTGACTGGAAGGCCTACTTTAGATTGGAGGGTCAAGGAGGTGATGTTGGAGATGAAAGAGTCCACTGTGGGAAGAGCCAGGGTGGAGCAATCTTGGCAAAGGGAATACCATGTGCAAAGGCCCTGAGGCAGGGATGTGCTGGAGTGGAGTGGGGTGGGGGGTGAGAGGAGAGTGGGGGAGAATGGCTGGCAGGGAGCAAATTCTGCAGAGCCTTGTGGGCTCAGTCAAGCATCAAGATTTTATTCTCAGAGCTGTGGGAAGCCAAGAGAGGTTTTTCAGGTGGGGTGGTATATAGTGTGATTTGCATGGAGATCCCAGCTTTGGGGTGGGGTGTGCTTGCCTTTAAAACAAAATCTGGAAGTGCCATCTCAGAACTTGGCATTTGGGGCCCTTGTGGCTTCTGGTTCAGCCCTTGGGATGACACTACTTTCCTTCCTCTGCAACTCCAGGGTCTCCATTTAAAAGAGAAGTATTTATAAATGCCAGTGACCTTTTTTTTTTTTTAAGGAAGGGTACAGGCAGGAATGAAGGCAACTAGGGAGGCAGAAAGAGACAGGAGGAAGCATTTTATTTGTATTTAGTTTTTCATATTGGCTTTTCCCCCTGTTCCCAGGAAATGAACCCAGATCCTTGGGATGCACATGGACTATGCTCCTCTGGAGGCAGCTGACCCAACTGCTGCTCTACCAGAGCACACTGACATGTTTATTTATTTATTTTTTTTCAAAATTGAGAGCTTTGAACCCAAGGAACCGAAATACTGAGAGAGGGCATGGTTTCTTCCAAGAGAAATGTTTGAGCCTAAATTCTGTGCCTGCCCCTGTGCTGGGCTCTGGAGACCCATTAGTGACCAAGAAAGGTCCAGTCTCTGCCTTCCTGGAGCTCAGACAGACAGATAGCAATAGGACTGTGATGGGAGAAGCAGGGGAGACAGTGGTCACCAGGAGGAACTGCCTGGCTGCCTGGGATGATAGGGACATGTATTAGAATCTTTTGGTAGCAAGTGACAGGAAGCTAACTTAATTAACCACATTAAGTATAAAGAACAGGCATTTGTTGGCCCACAGAGCTGTGGAGACAACTAAAGGGAAAGCTACAAAGAACTTGGGCTTTGAGACTAGAATCCGGACTCAATTCCACCAAGAAATTCTTTCTACTCATTTCTCTGCTTGTCTCAGCTCAGATTCATCTCCTTCCACTGTATGTGAAGAGATAAAATGGCAATTATCCAGCCGAAGTAGAGAAAATCCCAGGGAAGGACTCTGATTGATTTAACTGGAGTCGCGTGCCACTCCTGCGCTGATGCTGGCACTCAACGGAATGGGGTGCTTTGATTCGCCAGGTTGGGCCTGGGGGTGTGGCTGAATTATTAGTTGAAGCCTCTGAAATCCTCACTTTCGTGGGTCAAAAATGGTAAAATAGTGCTAATTTCATATGATTAAGTAGTCACCAGAAAATCAGGATGGGAAAGCTTGTTTGGTGTACAAAAGCAATAGAAAGGCAATGTACCGCTCAGAAGCATTTGGTGGGGAGGTGATATTAGCTGAGACATAGGTGGCTGGAAGAGTAGGAATTTGCCGTGTAAAGATATGGTAGTGGTGGGAGAGTATTGGGACATGTCCTAAGCAGAGGGAATAACTTATGCAAAGGCTGCCATGAGAACAAGGGAAGGCTTGTCACTGTGCTCTGAAAATGGAGTACTTTGAGCAAACTTGTGTAATTGTCCAGACAAGTGTGTGGGAATGGGCTCATTCTCCAAAAGAAAACCCAGGAGCTTTTCCAGGAGAAATGAATGCAGGGTAAGTGAAAAAAAGAAATATCAACAATTTTTTTTGTTTTCTTTTTAGGCCTTGTCTCCAAGCAGAGAATTGCAAACTTATTTTCATTACAGTACTCATATTGAAGAGGGTGGTATGCCTGAACTCAGACCTCTCCTCTATGATTTACATTTTAATTGTTAAATATTAATTAACCACCTTCTCTGAATTCTGTGCTGGGCCTACAGAGATGGTTTTTTGAAGATTTATTTGACTGTAAGAAATAGAAAACTCAAGGAACACTCATTTATCTCATCTAACATGTCAGGCATAAGGGGGTTTGGCGCAAAGCCTTACTGAGATACAAAAGAACCCAGTTTTCTACTTTTTTATTTGTTTCACCTTCCTTAGAAGGATGGTTTCATAGGCTAGGCTTATTGCCTCATGGTCACAAAAAGGCTGCCACAGCTCCAGGTCTCATATCTTCATATTAATAAACTAAGCAAGAAGGAAGGGGGAAAAAATTGAAGTTTTCTTTAGTTCAGGAAAGAAAAAAATTGAAAATAATCAGAATATTAGCAATAAACACATGCATGGGGCTTATCCTGAACCAAGAACTATTAATAAGTTTTTTTATATAAGTGAACTAATTTACAAAGTCCTTTAGTTGTATGGCCACTCCAAACCGCAAAGGAGTCTGGGGAAGTGGGTGTTAGGCAAAGAGGACAGAAATAAGCTTATGACTTGCTATCCCCATCCACACTGGTGTTCGGTCACTCACAAATATAATACAGTGAGAATGGCTGTGGGGTTGTGTCTGCCCTCTAGCAGATGACTGTAGTCCAGTCCTTTGTATTCAAATTGAGAAAACTCTCGAGAATGCAAAGGACTGAGAGTTATAGAATTAGGGGAGGCAGTGATTCTGAACCCCCTGTAATGTGCCCCAGACTTAACTGTCCTGACACTTTAGGGGCTTACTCTTGGCAATAGATTTCTGTGACACACCTTACAATGGACTGTGAAAAAATTCCACCCAAATTAGCAGCACAAAACAAAAATGATTTTATTATACTCCCAGATTCAGTGGGTCAGGAACTTGATCATAGTACAGAGGGGTGACTTGTCTCTGTCCCAGTTTGTATAGATATTCATTCTCCTTGGGGCATTTTTTTTTTTTTTTTTTTTTCGAATTCAGGAAAGAGAATCCTGCCCAGTCTCAGAGGTGAATCTTGATTAGTCTGACACTATCTTTGAAATTATATCTTTCTTACCAGTGATTGGTTTAGGCTCTGGCATGTGACTAAAGTCCTGCCATAGCATCTAGCCAATGCACATTCAGTCTAACAGGGAGTTTCTCTAAAAGGTTTTTCTTACTTTTAAGCACCAATGAAGAATCAAGGTCCCACACATTGTGGAGCAGGGCTAGTCACACCAGGTCTTGTCCAAATTCATGACTTTCATTATCTGTGAGCATAAGATGGTTGTTTCACTCCTTTAAGTTTGGGTGGTTTGTTATGACTTGGAGGTTATTGTTTGTGTGTGATAACTGGAGCTGTGGCTGCCATTTTGAGACCATGAGGTAGCCAAAGTAAGAATCAGTCTGGCGAAATGAAAAGAACCAGGTTCCCACATTATTGTGTGCACAAATTATTCATTCCCAGAACTTCCCTGACAAATGACTTTGTGCTGTGTGTGACAATAAACCTATTTTTGTTTTACCCATTTGAGTTGGGTTTTTGATAATTATTATAAGAGAAAGCATCCTGAGTGATTTAGACCCCGTGTGTCCTAATATAACACTCTTGGTCACGTATTAATGTTTCACTCAACAATGGACTGTGGTCTGATGGTGGTCCCCATATACAGCCAAGTGTAATTTGTGTACAGTGCTCAGTGACAAAATGGCCTAACAATACACTTCTCGGGCTGCATTCCCATTGTTAAGTGATACGTGGTTGTACATGAAAAAGAGATGTGCAGCTCACACAGATGGGGAGCTGGAGACAGAAATGTGCAAAAATACAGCTATGAACGTGGCCGCGGACGCATCTTTGGTAAGACTCAAGTTTGGGTAGCTGCTCACTTGGATATGCACACGCACTTAATCACGAAGTCAGGCGCACATACACATACCCAAACAGTCAAGGATTGTGCCCGAATATCCTCACTTAGTTACAAAGCCACAGCCACACACACACTCAAAGAGGCACTTATCACAGGAGCTTCAAACTCCTGACTGTTTATTTGTGCATATTGTACAAAAGATCGAAAGACAGACATTCCTTTTGGGTCAGAGTCAGGGCAGCAGCTTCATAAATAAAGAATGAGGAGAAACAACTTAAGGCAGGACTGGGGCTGAGTGCCTAAATAAGGTTTGGGGTCCCAGGAGGGCTGAGGGCAGGTCCAGGTTCTCAGATGCGCGATCTCCACTGGCAACACGCTTTAGGTCCAGTGTGAGGAGGTGGAGCAGGTGGCAGGTGACAGAGGCCTTGGCAGCCTTGAGACTCCCATGGGAGAGGTGGGAAAGTGAAACAGAGGTGCCATTGCCTGGCATCAGCCTCCTCCCTCCTCCAGGGCCCAGGCTTCCATCTTCCTCCCCGTCACTCACCCTCCTGGGGGCCTCCTGGAGCCTGTGCAGCCAATGAGGAGGCGGCCTCGGGGCCTGGGGCCTGGTGTGGGCTGAGCCAGGACCTGTGGACAGAGGAGGGTGAGTCTGAGGCCTGGCACAGAGGAGACCTGGGGGTGGTTGGCACCCACAGACATGACCTGGTTGCCCCAGCACTCACACAGGCCCAGAGCTCAGCATGGATATGGTGCAGTGTGTGAAGGGGCTGCTCCAGGACGGCCCTCACGGATGGGTCCTCCATGGTCATCAGCATCTTCAGTTGTAGGGAGTACTGGAGGCTAGCTCCTAGCAGCAAGGACAAAGCTTGGCACTTCATCCATAGCAGAAAATACAGAGGCCTGTCAGCTGGAGGCTAGCCGACAGCAGGAATTTAGAGGTTAGTCCACAGCAGGAGGGCAGAGGTTAGCCCACAGCAGGAGGGCAGAGGTTAGCCCACAGTAGAAGGGTCAAAGCTTGGCCACAGCAGGGGTAGAGTTTAGCTCACAACAACAGACTCACCAAAGCATCCTTGGCTTTCTGGAAAGTCTCCAGCTCCCTTGGTGACAGAGATTTGAACCTGCTGATGTCCCAGCTCTTTGGGTTGTGATGCTTAGAAGTGGGGACAACACCTCCTCTGACTCAGCCCCGCAGTCCCAACACCAGCACCCATGTTGCAGTTATGGCCAAATCACAACTGCTTTCCCTGCCGCATGGCTCCGCTGTGGGGCGGGACTAAATGGCAATCTTTGCTGCTATGTGTAAAGTGAAAGGCAAATGGAAATTGCAATTCCACTTTGACTGAAAGGCAGGAGCAGCTGGGGAGGTCTATTGAGCTCACAGGTATGAGCCTGGTTGCCAAAAAGGAAAGTGAAACTGAAATTCAGTCCCAAGAGGGAGCCTGAGATGCCTAGTTGAGGACTCTGGGTCTTTGAGGAGCCCTTGATTGCTGTGGAGGTGGGCAGGGAAGCTGTGTCTAGTTGCGTCACAGCAGGGCAGGGGCTGGGGGTAGGGTGGGGTGTGGCAGAGAGGGAGCTTCCTCTGTTGGTTCAGCACAGTCCATGAACTCACCACTGCTACCCTTGGAGCATTCCTGTGCAGGGTCAGCATTCCAATATACCCATTTCACTGGTGTGAAACTGAGGCACAGGAGGGCAAAGTGGCTCTCCTAAGGCCCCACAGCTGGTTAATGACAGCCTGGGTTTGGAACAGAGTCCCAGATGCTGATCCATATTCTCTCCTTTCTCTGTCTGGGTAGCCTGAAAAAGCAGGGAGTTCCTCATTCACTGGGGACTTCCTGGGGACTGCAGGACTGCCTGGGGAGAAGGCTAGAGGAGGCTTCCAGAAGGCAGGCAGAGTCTGGTTGCTATGCTATCATCACACCCTGCAGTAATAACAATTGTGTAGCAGGAAGGAAATTGCTCTGATGTGCAGACACTTCTTATTTTTCATTCCTTTTTTTTTTTTTTCTTGGCCCTTGGGTGCAGAAAGTTATTAATCATACTCTTCAGATCATAACATAGAATCACAAATGGCCCAGGAAAGGCCATCTCAGGCTTTCTTCCCTCTCCCATGGCCAATCCTCACTCCCGTGTCTCCCCCTCACAGGCACCCACTTTAGCGCACTTGATATATGGCTGCAACGATGTCTCCTTATAGGTTGCGAATTTTTGTGTGTATGTGTTTCCAATTTACATAAATAGGATTGGGCTATAAATCTCATTCTATTTCTTCTTCTCTCTCTCTCTTTTTTTTTTAAAAAAGACCATTGCTGAGACCTTTCCAAATCACGACGTATGTCAAAGCCCCTGGTTCTCACTGCGGCCTTGTATTCCCCGGGGTGTCCACACTGCTTTTACTTCCTTGGTCCCCAAATGATGGGCACTTGGATGGTCTCCAGTGCCTCATCATCAGACGACTCACACGTGTCCTGTCTCTGAAAGACCTTCTGGGACCTACCACCGCACACCTACTGGAAGCCCTGGCCACATCTGCCAACCATACCTGAGAAACATTAGCTGACTCCTTTGGACGTAAGGCAGGCAGGTCCTGCACACGGGCAGCTTCCTGTCTCAGGTGCCTCATCTCTGCTTCTTTGAGCCTTTCTCCTGTCTGCCCACAGAACAGACCAGAAGTGCCAGGGTTCGTTCCCCAAGGGGCACTCCCCAGCCGCTGAAGCCTGGGAGCCTAACTTGTATTCTGCAAGATTCCCTGAGTTCTCAGAGGGTCCCTGTAGGAATCAGTTCTAGTTTCTCACAGTCCTGCAGGGCAGAGCTAGGTGAGAAGCGAGGTGCTCACTCAGTCCACTCCATGCCCACTTGGTGCCCCTTGGCCTCACCCTGATGCAAACTCTGCCCCACTTACTGACTTTTTGTCCTTCGTTTCCAACTTCCTCGCTCGCTCGTGCTTCCTGGGGAACAGTGACCCAACAGACCACCTCTGCCCCTGGCTCAGGGCTTGCTTTTGGAAGACCCCAAACTAAAACATATACTCAGGAGAATTCCTGCATCACAAGGTAGACTTTGTTTCTATTTTCTAGTTAGACTTTATTTTATTTCTAAATGTTTTTGTTGCAGTAACTTTGATTTTACACATTAAAATAAACACGTATGTATAGATTCCCCATGTGTACAGTTTCCCTTCTCCTAAGCTATGTATCAACACCCCTGCCCTCCACCACATCGCCAAGTGTTCTCCACTGTGGTCCAGTGGGCTCTGCCACCACTTGTCCTCCTCTCCCCGCATCGGTCACCTCAGTTCTACTGCGAGTGTCCAAGGGTTGTTTTTGTTTAGTCTGTTCGTTTGTTTTTCATATTTACATTCCACCTATGAGTGAGGTCATCTGGTATCTTTCTTCTTTTGGCCTGTTTCACTTAGCATCATCCCCTCTAATTTCATCTATGTCGATTCAGATGACAGGATTTCATCTCTTCTAAGGACTGCGTAGTAGCCATTGTGTATATGGACCACATCTTCTTGGTTCATTCATCCGAAGTTGGGCGCTTAGGCAGTTTCCAGTTCTTAGCCATTGTGAATAGGGCTGCAGTAAACACGGGGGTACATGCATCGCTACAGATGGGTGCTTTTATATCTTCTGGATAAATACCCAGAAGTGGAATGGCAGGACCATGTGGGATTTCCATCTTCAACTTTTTGAGGAATCTCCACACTGTTCTCCATAGGGGTTGCACCCATTTGCACTCCCACCAACAGTGTAAGAGTGTTCCCATTTCTCCACATCCTCTCCAGCATTTGTTGTTTCCAGGCTTTAAGATAATAGCCAATCGCTTAAGTGTAAGGTGGTATCTCATTGTTGTTTGAATTTGCATTTCCCTGATAGCCAGGGAGGAGGAACATCTTTTTATGTGCCAGTTGTACTCAGCACAGTTTAATAGAACTTTTTGTGATGATGGAAATGGTCTGTATCTGTGCTGTCCAATCTGTAGTCTCCCCTGATCCTTGGGGGTATGTTCCAAGACTCCCAGTGGATACCTAGAACCATGGATGGTACTGAAACATACACACATACACACATGCACGCACACATATAATGCTTTCCCCTATACACACATACTAATAAACTTCAATTTATAAGTTAGCTGCAGTAAGATGAACAAAAACTAATAGTAAAATATAATAATTATAACAACACACTGTCATAAAAGTTATGAAAGGCATGCCCTGGTGTATAGCGGTTTGGTCAGCTGCCTTTGGCCAAGAGCACTGTTCACATACATACAAAGGACCTGGGTTCAAGACCTGGGTCTAGGATGAAAACCAAGCTGGACAACTAAATAAATAAAGTGTTTCTTCTTCCTCTCTCTTCCTGCCTGCCTGCTCTCCTTCACTCCGGCCTGCACCTTTCCTTTAAAAAAAAAAGTTTTGTGAGTGTGGCCTCTCTGAAAGTATCTTATGTATATAACATTTTCAGATTGTGGTTGACTGTGACGAGCTGAAACTAGGGAAACAGATAAGGGAGAACAACTGCCTAACAACCACCAGTCACATATGGCTGTTGAATGCTTAAAATCTGGTCAGCTCACTGGAAGAACTAAATTCTGTTTCTTTCATTTTTCTTTAATTTAAACTTAATTGCCATTTTACCACTTACAATGAAATGTAGAATACTGTGTATCTACTAAATTTTCTTCCCCATTTTTCTCTGGTATATCTAGTTACTTTTAATATGTATCTTGCATTCCTCGAGCAATCACTAAAAGGAAGCCCTCAAACTATACAAAGACATATACTCAATCTCTATAGATAAAGCAAATTGGAACACCAAAGATAAAGTTCAGATTATCTGTAGGAAAGAAGGAAAAAAGAAACTGAAGCATGAAAAATAAAAGGAAAAGAATGACAGACTTAAGTTTTAAAATATCAATAATAACATTAAATGTGAATGGTCTACAGGGAGAGAGACAAACAGAATATGATACACACACACACACACACACACACACACACACACACACACACTGTCAGCATGCTGTGGTAAAGAAGTCAGGTGGACACAGTCCACAAACATCCCAAGGTCCTGGGCTTACGTCCCAGGGCTGACAGAATAAATATCTAAATAAAATAAATAAATAAAGTACTTTCTCCTCCTCTCTCTACCTGTCTGCCTCTGCTCACTTTCATTCCTGCCTGCACCTTTTCTTTAAGAAAAAACCAAAAACAAAAACAAACAACTGTCTACAGGACATTCATTTTAAATATAAAGATATAGCTAAGTGAAAGGTAAATGGATGGAAAGCATAAAACAATCAAGAGAAATCTGGAGTGACTGTACAAACACTAGATGAAATAGAGTTTAGGAAATTATGAAAGAAAGTGATCAGCTACAGAAAAAAACACTATTAATGATAGAAGAGTCAATACATCAGGGAGACAAAGCAATCATGAATGTGTATCACAGAACTTCAAACTACATTAAGCACAAACCAACAGAACAGAAAGGAGAAATAGGAAAAAACACATTATAGCTGGGTAGTTCAATGTCCCTCTCAGAATGACTGGACAAAAAAAAAAAAATCAGCAAGGATATTGTAGACTAAGCAATATCATCAACCAACAGGATCTAACTGATATTTTCAGAACATTTCACTCAACACCTGTGGAATAATCATACATGGAACATTCAAGAGACAGACCATATCCTGGATTATAAAACTAATCTCAATAAAATTAAATAAATTAAAATGGTATATAATACAACCCATGAGTATAGTGGAATCAACCTAGAAATCATAAAAGAATGCCAATAAGAACATTTCCAAACACTTGGAAATTGAGCAATGCATTCCTGAACAATTCATGCATTAAATAAATCTGAAAGCAAATAAAAATACACTCACGTCACTGAAATGAAAACATCAAAGAACTTGTGAAAAACAGTAAAACAGTGCCAAGGGAGCAATTTATAGCACTACATTACACTGAAAAAGAGGAAAAGTCTCAGATCAATACTATAAGCACCCACCTCAAGAAACTAGAAAAAGAAGAGCAAAATAAATCTAAAACAAACAAAAGCAAGTAAAACAAAAAGAACAGAAATCAATCAAGCACACCCAGACCAAACAACAAAGAAAATTAGCAAAATCAAAAGTTGGTTCTTTGCAAAAAATGTATAAAAACGAAAAAATGTATAAACTTGCAGCAAAACTGAAGGTAAAAAAGAAGACACAGGTGACCACTGTCAGGAGTAAAAAAGGAGAAATCACTACAGACCTCAGATGTGAGAATAACAGTAAAGGTATGCCCTGGTTATATGCATATACATTCAACGACTGAGACAAAATGGACCACTTCAACTCACTTAAGATGAAATCAGTAAGATGAATCATCTTGTTAACTACTAAAGAAAGTTAACATGCAATTAAAAAGCTACTACAAAAGAAATCTTTGGGGGTTTCACTATAGAATTCCCCCAAACATTTAACATTTAAAGCATTAACACCAATTCTTTTTATCTTTTAATTAGTTTTTTTTTTTTTTTTTTAAGAAAAGTGCAAGCAGGAAGAGAGAGGAAGAATAAGCATCTTTATTTTATTTTTATTTAGTTGTTCACACTGGTCGTCCTCTCCCCAGCCTGGGACTCAAACCCAGGGGTCTGTGGCTTGTCCTCCTTCGGAGGCAATTGACTTAACAACTGCTCCACCAGGGCACCCGAATTAACACCAATTCTTCATAACATCTTTAGAACATACAATAGGAGACAATACTTACATATTTTTTATTAAAAATTTTTTATTGTCGTAATTATTCTACACATTAAAATAATTTCCTATGTATAGTTTCACCTATCATTTCTTAGATATATTTCAACACACCTTGCCCGCCACCAAATCACCAAGTGTTCTTCCCCATTGTCTAGTGAGCTCTGCCACCATTTGCCCCCGCCTGCCCCATTCCCTTTAACACTTTCATTTTATAAGGTCAGCATTGCAAGCCTCTTTTCAAACCAGATAAAGACAGAACAAATAGAAAGGAGAGAGAGAGAGAGAGAGAGAGAGAGAGAGAGAGAGAGAGAGAGAGAGAGAGAGAGAGAAGGAATGGAAACTGTAGATCAAGCAAATGTTGGGTGCACACTGCTGGCCTAGCAATTTAAACCAGGCACACAGTCCACATACATTCCAAGGTCCCCAGGTCAAAGCCTGGAGTCTGGGAACCACCGATGATGAACTGAAGAAAATAAAGTGCTTCTTCCTCCTCTCTCTTCCTGCCTGCCTGCTCACCTTCTTTCATTCCTGTACCTTTCCTTTTAAAAAAATTAGCAAATTTTATCCAGGAAAAAAAAATACATAATCAAAAGTGATTGTATACACAGAAAAATTGAAAACAGGGACTCAAAAAGATACTTATATGCCTATGTTCATAGCAGCTTTATTCACAAGTCAAAGGTGGAAACAACGTATAAGAACATGAGTAGATGGATAGATAAAAATGTGAGCTAAAAATATATATATCATAGAATATTATTCAGCCATAAAAAGGAATGAAATTCTGATATATTCTACAAAATAGATGAACCTTGAAAACATACTAAGTGAAATAACCTAGATACAATAGGACAGTATTTGATGGGTCTACTTATAGGAAATGTCTAGGATAGGCAAATAAGTAGAAACAGAATGTATATTAGTGGTTACTCAGGCCTGGGAGAAGGGGGAGTTGTTGCTTAATGTATATAAGATTTCGGTTTGGGGTGTTGAAAGAGTTTTGGAAATAAATCATAGTCGTACAATAGTATGAAAGTACTTAATGCCAATGAATTGTACCCTTAAGCTGGTAAGATGGAAAGTTTTGTGTTATGTATATTTTACAAAATGAAGGAGAGAAAAGTTTACTGGAGCAGAGATCTGTTCCATGAATGCAATGCTGTTTTAGTGACTGAAAATACAGCGGTGGAATCCACCAGATTAATAGGCTAAAGAAGGGGTCGAAGCAATCAATACTGAAAAGGCATTTGACAAAATCTAACTTTCATTCCTGATGACAGATTCTCAACAAACTAGGAAAAGAATTTCTTCCTTTTGTTTTTTAAAGGAAAGGTGCAGGCAGGAGTGAAGGTGAGGAGGGACAGGCAGGAAGAGAGAGGAGGAAGCAGAACTTGATTTATTTTACTTAGTTGTTCATCTTGGTTGTTCCTGCTGGTCCCAGGACCAGAACCTGGAATCTTGGGTTGTATGTGGACTGAACCACCAGTGTGTGCCCATTTCATAGCTTTGAGAATGTGCTCTGGTGTGCAGTTCTGCAGCTTTGTGCAGATGGAGCGATGACCTGGTCACTGTGGACCTGGCCGTTGTACCCTGGGTCTTCCCAAAGGTCCCACATGCCTGTCTGGGGCCCAGACGGGGGGAAGCAAGAGTAAGACATGCAGACAGCTCAGTCCCTTAGAAAAGCTGGGACAAGCAGCTGGCTGCAAACACCTCCAAAGAGCTACTCTTTGCTTCCCCTGCACACCGGGCCACACTGGGAAAAGAGCGGGATGATTGTTAAAATGTAGATTTATGACTCATTAGGTGTGGGGTAGAGGCTGGGACTCTGCATCTATGACACTTTCCTGCACTCATCTATGGATCCCACTTTGAGGGCAAAGTTTTCACCATTAACTCACTACTAACTCTTGGTGTAGAAGGGGAGGCCTCAAATCGTTGTCCTTGGACTGGCAGCAGCAGCTGCACCCAGGAACTGGCTAGAAATGCAAATTATCTGAGCTACTCAATCAGATATTCTGGGTGTGGGGCTCAGCCGTGCGTGTTTTAGCAAGAACGCCAGTTGATTCTGCCGCCTATTAAAGTGTGAGAATCACAGGCAGAGGGGTAACATTGGTGTCTGTAGAATTCCTCAAGTGCTTGTAAAGTAATTAAGGGCCATGAGTCACTGGACTGGCAGGAGAGACAACCCCAGTTTGTTTATATTTATTGAGCACATATTATCTGCCAGTTGCTTGTATTCGCTTCATGAAACTTCCACAACCCCTTCATCTGATTGGTGGAGCCCAGGTCACGTGTCTACAGAAATTCCTCCTAGGAGAAGAGGAGTCTGGGAGTGTTAGCGCTTTGGCTTCTACCTGAAGAAAGGGGGATCTCAGAACATGCTAAATTACCAAGTGCAGGAGGGCATTTGTGGTGCTTTATAATTTATCGCTTCGTATCCAAATTCACTCTTTTTGCCTGGCTCTTTGATAATGGAACTAGGCCTCGTCGGTATTTCTCCTTGGCTAGCCAGCACGTTGTTCAGCCCGGCCAGCAGAAGGTGCTGGAGGGCCCCTGGAGGAGAAAGGGGCTTTCCTGCAGGCTCTGGTGTGACTCGTTTGCCAGGCTTCCTTTCTCCCACTGCTCTGTCCTTTGCGCTTTCTCATGGCCACGTTACTACTGGGACACTTGTCTCCAGCCTTTGCCCTGAGTAGGCTTCCTCTCTTGACTCGAGCGGCAGTGGGATATCTGGGAGCCTCAGGCAGAGCCGATTGTTCCCTCACAGGTCACACTTCTCACATTTCAGCCCCAAGCACATGCATGCGGAGGCTGTCAAGTGCGCAGAGTCCCGTCTTCATCCATACAGCTGGCTTGGAGCTGCTTTGGCCAAGCTGCACACAGAAGCACATCGATTCCCGCAGAGGATGCCTTCTTTAGCTCCCAGTTCCATCAGCGCCCTGACACCCTCCCCTCCCGCCTCCCTCTGTGCTGTTGGCTTGTCTGCGTCTGGAGCAATGTCTCCTCTGTCTGAACCTGCTGACCAGCTCTGACCCAGCAACCCAGAGAACCTACCCACCATCAGTGTGGGGCTCTGAGCCTGACCCCACTTCCAGTTTATTCTTCCTTGGGTACTCCTCCATAGTCCCACCCTTTCAGGGTGACTTTCCATCTTTTTTTTTTTAAGGAAAAGTACCGGCAGGAATGAAGGCCAGCAGGCAGGCAGGAAGAGAGAGGAGGAAGAAGTATTTCTATTTAGTTGTTCATTTGGGTTGTTGCCCCACCCCTGGGATGCAAACCTGGGTTGTTGAGATGTACATGAACTGTGCTCGATCAGAAGCAGCAGACTTAACCACTACTCCACCAGGACACACCAGAATTTATTTTTCTTTAGGGAAGAATTTCTCCCTCTTCAGTTTTGCTCTTAAAACCTCTCAACTGATTGGATGAGGCTTACCCAATTATTAAGTATAATGTCCTCAGTCAACTGATTGTAGACCTCAGATTCAATACACCTTCACAGGAACAACTAGATTCTGATTTCACTGAATAACTGGAAGCTCTCCTCTGGCCAGCTAACACCTAAAAGTAACCATCACACCAACGTATAATTTACACATGATGAAGTGCACACATTTGAAAGTGCCATTGAAGAGTCTTCATATGAGTATACACTTGACTATTCCCTTCCCCAGGCCTCAAGAGATCCCCTTATTGTCATTAAAGCTCATTTTGCATTTTCTGGGATTTTATAATAGGTATTTGTGGATGAATGGATGATGCCCAGTGAAGTGGAATAACTTGTCAAAGGTCACACAGCGAGGACGTGGTGATGCCCAGTTCCAAACCCACATCTGCAGGCTCCTGAGTTCAGTAACCAACCGGCTCCCAAGTGAAGGAGGCTTCTAACACTGGAGGGTGTCAGCATCTTGAGGGCAAGCGCTATCCAATCCCTTACACATTCCGATTTTATTCTCCCCGTCCCCAGGAGGGACTTACAAGACATCGGGCTTGAAAAAAATGGCCAAGGACTTTTTTTTTTTAAAGGAAAAATGCAGGCAGAAATGAAGGAGAGCAAGAAGGCAGACAGGAGGAAGAGGAGGAAGAAACACATTTTTTTTTTTGTTTAGTTGTACGTCTTGGTTGTTCTCTCCGACCTGGGTGGAATGTATGTGGACTGCGCTTCAGATGGAGGCAGTTGACCAAACCACTACTCTGCCAGGGCACGCTGGCTAAGGAATTTAATTGTCTCTTCTCTTTATGCTCCCTTGGCTTACTCCCTATATCTCTGTCTACCTGTTTCATTTATGACAAATGGCCACAAAACTTGATAGATAAAAATACAGTGATTTATTATTTCTCAGGATTCTGAACATTGGTAGAGGGGTTATTTTCCTGGTCTCCCCTGTGTTTAGTCACAAGGCTGTCATCAGCTAGTGTGCAGGCTGGGTGTTTGGGTCAGCAGGGGCTTGCTTTCCTGGTGGTCTTCAATCTGACTTCTTTATGTGGTGGAGAGAGTATTTTCCAGAACCCAAATCCCAATACACAGGTCCTTAGCAAGCATCTGTGTGGCCCCATTGGCCAAAGTCAATCACAGGTCAAGTCATCAGGGCTACCTAGGTGAGTCCACCCACTGCCCTGCCTCCACCATCTTGTTTTCAAGGCAGGGTAGTTGGCTAGCACCAGATGGCTTGGCTCCTAGCCTGGCTCCAGCACTTGTTAGCAGTGTGACTGAGTGACTCATCTGCTTTGTGCCTCAGTGTCCTCACCTGTAAAACGGGTTAATAGTAATCTGTGTCATAGAGTTGTTGTGAGGATTAGATCATTAATGTGCGCAAAATACTTAAACCAATGCCTGGTGTATAGATAGCACTCAGTAAGTGATGGTCCTCATTATCATTTCTCCCACCAGTCTGGCTGGTTTGTTGGTGTTCCTGAATCTCTCATGGCAGATGTGAAATATATACATATATACATACATATATGTATATATACATATATACACATACATATATATACACAAAATGTGTTTATATACACATATGCATATATATATATTTAAGGAAAGGTGCAGGCAGTAATGAAGGCAAGCAGAGCTAGGTAGGCAGGCAGAGAGAAGAAGAAGAATCACTTTTACTCTGTTTTCTTTAGTTGTTCATTGGTTGTTTGCCCGGCCCTGGAACAGGGATCCGGGACTTGGGCTGCACGTGGACTGCATCCAGTCCTGCTCACCATGAATTATATTTGATTGTTAGAACAGATAGAGGTTTATTCTCTCCCACGTAACACAAGTCCAGAGGTAGGACTAGGATCCCACAGGGTCACGAGAGATGCCAGGCTTCTTTGAGTTATCTGTTCTGCCAATTCCAGCACATGAATTCCATTCCCGAGGTCATCTCTTAGTTCACTCGGGCTGCTGGAATCCAAGTCATATGTAAAGCAAAGATTACATGGAAGCATTTAAGGGCACATAGGACACTTGCAAGATGACTATTTACTTTAAGAAAATTTCCTGGTATCCCATTGCCTTGAACTTTTTTTGTCTTAGCTCTCCTAGCTGCAAGAGAGGCTGGTTAAGATTTTTGTTTTTTTTAAAGGAAAGGTGCAGCCAGGAATGAAGGTGAGTAGGTAGGCAGACAGGAAGAGAGAAGAGGTATAAACATCTTTATTTTTATTTAGTTGTTCCTCCTGGTTGTTCTCCCCTGGCCCTGGGAGGCAAACATGGGTCTTTAGGATGTATGTAGACTGGACTGGCTGGAGGTGGCAGACCCAGCCACTGCTCCACCAGGGTGCACCTGGTAAATATCTTTTAGGTGAGCGCATTACCACCTTCAATTAAAGTAGGATTCTGTTAACAAAGAAGTGGAGAATGGATACAGCCTATGTAACGGGCAATCTTTGCCACACATTTATAGCCAGATGGCAAGGGTGCCAATTTGGAGAATAATAAAAATGTCAGATTGAGAAGTATTTTCTATTAGAATGTCGGTTCTGAAATCCTAGTGAGAGCAAGGATTTCTGTGTGTCTTGTTCTCTGCTTACCTGGGTACTTAGAACAATGTCTAGCACATGACAGGCGCTTCATACATGCTGAAGAATGTGATTCTGGCTAGCACTCCTAAGAGCAAAAACAAAACAAAACACAAACTAAAAATAACCAATCAAACAAGAAAACCCTGATAATTATTTGGAACATGGTAAAGTTTTTAACAAGAAATAGTTGTTCATTTCCCCCGATTTTTTAATTTTGAAATTTTTCACTCTTCCAGAAAAGTCATAATAGTAACACAGTGAATACTCATGTCCTTCACCTGGAGTCAATCATGTTGGTTTTTACCTCCGGTTAGCTCCCACTTGAATGAAAGTTGCAGATGTCACAATACTTCACACCTGAATAATTCCTGTGACTCTCCTAAAATTAAGGACATTCTCTTAGTAAATGACGATACTCCAGAACTGTAACATTAAAGTAGCAGGGTTGATGCTATGTTATTTAGTCTGCCTCCATCTCCAAATGTATCCATTTATACCAAGAATAGCTTTGTTCATTAAGATATTTTCTCAGTGCAAGATCCAGTCTGATCAAGGACTGTGCATTGCATTTAGATGTCAATGCCATATCTCTTTTTGTCTTTTGATCTGGGAGCAGTTCCATAGCCTTTCTGGTTGTTGTTTTTTAATTCTTTCATGACATTGACGTTTTTGAAGAGTCCAAGCTAGTTGTGTTTTTAGAATGTTTTGGCTTGGGTTTGTCTGAGTCTTTTTTTTTTTTTTTGTCATTTAAATCCATGATTTAAAAATGTGTGTTTTACAAGAAAGGTGTAGTCAGGAATAAAGGTGAGCAGGCAGTCAGGGAGGAGGAAGAACGGAGGAAGAAATTTTTTATTTTATTTAACTGCTCATCTTAGTTGTTCCCCCGAACTCCCAGTTCTGGGTCACATACCCAGGTTTTGGGGATGTGTGTGGGCTAGGCCCAGTTGGAGGCAGTAGACTTACCTCATCAGCCACCAGGGATGCCTAAAAAATGCATTTGCCAAGAATTCTTCACAGATGATGTGTTTTTCAATGCATCACATCACGAGAAACATGATAGCAGTTTGTTTCTTTTTTGGTGATGGGTTAAGGAGGAGCCTGCCAGGTTTTTTCATTATAAAGTTTTCTTCCTTCCTTCTAATTAACAAGTCATCTGTGAGGTGATATTGAAGATTGTGTGAATATCTTCTCCGACAATTTTCACCCAGAAGTTTTAGCATCCGTTGCTGAGCCTTATCTGAGTCAATTGTTTCATTGGTGGTTACAAAATGCCTTGCAGATTTTGAAATGTAAATTATGGTGTAGTATAAACAACCCAAATTGAGAACAGAGAGAATATTTTTCAGTACTCTTATTTTTTGACAACATTGTAGAAATAAATTTCTATGACATTTTTTTTTCTTGAAATTTTTTTGTAACCATATTCCCCACTTATTTTCTTGTTCCTATCTGCTTTTCCCTCTCCTGGTTCTGAATTCCTCAAAAAAGACCGGCTAAGTGTTCCTACAGCCTAGTGTTTAGAGAAATCATTAGGCTCAAGTGAATGATTCCACTTCAGGACCATGGATAGGTAATGAGGATGCTGATGACCAGGCTAACGTTTATAGAACACTGATGATGTGCCAAGAACTGTTTGAAGTGTTTTATAGGTATTACTTTATCTTTTCAATACCCTTAGGAGACAGGTGCTATTTTTATCCTTATTTCAGAGGGAAGCGAGGTACCAAAATGTTAGATAATTTGATCAAAGTCACTTGGCTAGTAAGTGAAGATCAGGGGTCTCTCCCCTCAACTTTAACAAAGAGACTTTGCAAAGAGAAAGACTTTGATGTGGCTAACAGATATCCTGCAAAAAGATGGATATTTATGTCAGTCTTGGTTCATTTGCAGAAGAAATAAAGTAGCTTTTCTAGACAACAAGGTTTAATAGTAAGAATGTGGCCCTTGCTGCTGGTGTTTAATTGTGTGTGTCGACTTGACAGGGCCGTTGTGCCTAGATATTTTGTCAAACATAATTCTGAATGTTTCTGTCAGGGTGTTTTTGAATGAGATTAACATTGAATCAGTAGCTTTTGAGTAAAGCAGATTACTCTCGTAATAAGAGTGGAGCTCATCCAGTCAATTGAAGGTCTGAAGAGAACAAAAGACGGGCTTC